>WEIS01101724.1:0-15928 GCA_013389965.1 Todus mexicanus
TTTTTGTAACTTTTTGGTGTTAGAGAAGAATTTGTGTCCTCCCCTAAGATATCTGAAAGTCGCCACTTTTGATTTCTCTATTACACAAAAATATGGGTGCTCATTGTGCACATACCTTGTAGTTTAAAAACACAGTCACATGGCAACCATATTCTAGCAGAGACCTGTAAAAAACTTGTAAAAGGTAAGGTCCAGGCAAAAAGATGTGAACCTTTTATGATTTTGATGGATTTGACAAGGTTTGCCTTTCTTGTGCCTTGGTTTTGACCATGTGCAAATATTGACAAGTCTGTGAGAAGAGAGGCTTTGTAGATCAAGAGTGTCTTATTTCTTTCTGTATCAGTTATCATTAAAAGCACGTAAGGCCTGCTAATCTGGAGCCCATGTGAACAATAACATTTGGAAAGGAACAGTTAGAGCCTCTCACCAGTGCTCTGTGAGTGAGATCCTGCTCTGCTCTGCTCTTCCTCAGCTGCCACTCCAGCTTTCCGTTCAGTGCTACCAATTCCTGGGTGAAGGACATCATCTTTGGTCTCTGCTTCTTTTCAGTTTGGGAAAATTTAGAAGCTAAAAACTGAGCTAATCATTACTAGGCTTGTGTTCAGTAGAAAGTACGATGTTTTCTGGTATGTGTCTTCTTGTGTACGGTACTGCTTGATGGTCAGTGATGTCTCAAATTGAGTAAAAGGCTTGTAAAACTTTTTCCTGTTATTGAATATGCGTTTTGCTGTTATTGAATATGCCCTGAGTTTCAAAGCTCATGTGGTATTTTAGGTGTTGTCTTATACTTGACATAGTAGTGCAAATAGGAAAGGACACTTAATTGAATTTCGCTTTTTTACTTTGTCCCGTTTCTTAAGTAATCTTTAACTGCTTGGCAAACAAGTCATCTCCAAAACACCCATGAAACATAAAACCAAACACTTTTTTGGGAGGCATGTATTTCTAGGTGCCTTTTAAAGACAAGACTGTGGAGACCCAGACAGCTCACCCAACACAGTGTGCAAATGTAGTAACATCTCTGGCAATCAAATCCTGTCTTTTCCATGTGCTGCCCACCAGGCTTCTGCTTCCTGCTCAGCTTGGCATTGTAATCTAGGGATTTACCTTGCATGATGCAGAAGTATGGGAAGATTTCTTCCATCGTGTATTTTAAGTGATGTATTTTAAATTATTAAGTGTATAGTCAGTTATTGAATTCCTGTAGCTGGTCAGATATAATCTTGTGCTTCATTCACTTTGCTTTATCGTTTGGTCACGTAGAATTTTCAGAGCTCAGCATCACTTGTAGCTTAGGCAATCGTGTGGATACAGATAGTACAAAAACTGTGTTTCTGGCCCTTTTTAGATCAGTCTGCTGTGTTAATATAAATTGCATCCAAGGCTCAAAGTAGCAGTGTGTACAGACTGACAAATTACATCTTCATCTGCCTATTCTAATTGTCTTCTAGTTGAGTTAATCTGTATTGTGTAGCTCTGGCAAGAAGAATTTGTATCCTGAGAGAATGCTGAAGTCAGGACTCCTAGGCAAAATAAAGGAACATTAATTACTTAAAATTGCTTAAAGCTGGAACTGTGCCTCCAATGGAAGTACTAATTACTCAAAATTTGACAATATAAAAAGTTCCCTGTAATTTGGCTGATCCTTGCTATGGATTGTGTATCTGCTCAGTTCTCTGCTGTCTGCCCACAATGTTAATTTGTTATCACCATTGTAAAACTACTGGGTAAGTGAATTCTCTGTTCTTGTTTGGAAAGGGTGTGCCGTAGCTGTTGAACATGTAGTTTATTCTCTTATTTCCTCTCACCGGAGAATAGCTCTGCTGTTTTTCTGTTGATTTTAAAGTAAGGTGACTCTTGTCTCATCTCCCATAATTTCAAATAGCTTAGAAATTCACCTCTTCAGTTTGAGCTTGGCGTTTGTTTGTTTGTTTGTTTTTAAACTTTTGACACTGAGTAAGGCAAAGTAATGAACATTAAAATCTACTCACATTTCTGCAAATCACTGTCAGAAGAAAAACAATCATAAAAGAGATTTAATTTGCAAAGTCAAGCACTCAGAAAATTAGAAAACATAAGAATGGAAATTGTCTGTGTAATTTTAATTTTACTACTCCTCACATACGTAGTATGATGCAACCTCTAATTATGTCACCAGTGTATTTTCCATTGTGTATAACTGATTAGTCATTTATTCAGTGTTTTCCTTGCAGTGCTGCCACAGTTCTCATTTCCAAAATTTCGGTCTACGTAGACCTAAAGCTATAACTTTGCTGTGTGGATTTGGTCCTGCACAGAAGTAAGTAGGAACTTTCCTATTCATTTGGTATAGGAGCTAGTCTTAGACGTTTCATCACAAATGTTCCCTTCAAAACATGTTTTAATGTTCTGATTCATTTACAGTCAAAATTGATGTTACTTAATTTAAATCCAGTTTTGTTGACATAAAACTTTCCAGTGGCTTATTCTGGTTTAGCCTTTGGTTTCCTTTTATGTCTTCCTTTCTGTACAGCTGAATGAGCTTGTTATTTCTGTCCCTGCAAATAAGAATATTAGTTGTTTACAGTGATTCCAGTCGTACAAGGACGCAATTAAATGTCCTTGCCTTTGCAGGACAAGCTCATTTTAGCAGTGATTTATAGTTATGTTCTATTAAAAATTCTTCGTAAGAACATACATAGTCAACAACTTAATATGGCAACAAATAATAATATTTTTCAAATATGTTGTTTTCCCCCTACAAGGAGCAAGGAATACCAAACTAGATGAAAATAATGAGTAAATGGTGGTGGAAGGGCAAAGCAAAACAGTGGTTTATCTTTCTTCATCAAAACAAAGCTGAATAAGAAGCTTGTGCCTGTATAAGAAAGTTTGACTGGCGTGACAGACAGAGGGAGGGCTTAAAAACAGAAGAACAGTCATGCAGTTGCCCTTACTGTGGTTTTTTTTCGCCCCTACATGCAGAAAATTTTTGGCATTCCCCAAGAAAACCCACGAAAACACCTACGTCAAAAAGTTAAATAGGTTTCAAAATGAAATACTTAAAGGTCAAGAAATGCCACATGTACAGAAATGGCCAGAAGAATTCAAATTTACCTCTCTGTGCTTCCAGCCTGGAGACTGCATGAAAGGGGATTGTATTAGAAGCAAACAAGCAAAAGCCCCTAAATTATGTGAGCACATAGTTAAAGATTGTCAGTTGCCCTTCTATTCACAGGAAGGTGGAATTACAATTCCTATCAGCTTTAGTTATTCCGATTTTTTAAAGAATGTTTGCTGCTAATTGAAATATCACACAGCCCTTTGCTGCGACAGCTTACATCTATTCTCCTCACGGTCCCATGTGTATTTTATAAAACTGGAAGCCCTGGGACACAGGATCTGTCACTCTTATTTGCTTATAAATAGCTGGGCCTAGCTACAGCACTGTGAAAATCATCACTTACTGTTGAGCTGCTTTGGACCCTGAGAAGAATGTTGACACTGTGTTTCCCTGTACTAGTCTAGAGGTACAACAGGCTTTGGCAGCACCCTTTGTATCAGCCGGGCTTTCTTAAGCTCCATGAAATTGTCTGAATCCGGTACAGCGATGCTGCTTATGGGGTTTCCCAAGTGAGCAGCAGCGTTTGTCTGTGGAGCACTTTGACACGAGGCTGCAGGATCTCAGCTGCTGAGGATGCTTGGCCTACGGCCTTCCTTGGCCTTGCTGCCTGTTATCAGCCTTCAGGGCTGCTGAGAGTTGCAACTGTTCTATTTGTCTATTTTCTGTGGATTTAATTTGACTGAACAAACTGGTTTAAAGCTATTCGGGCATATCAAAAACTTTAGCTACAGCGATACGTGTTTCTCTGGTAGCATAGATATGTGTAAATAGACTTTATGAACTTCACAAAGATAGTACCCGTTGTTAGAAGCAGAAGCTCTTGTGGGATCCTGGACATAACTGACCAGTACCCTGAGTTACCTTGTTAAATCAGACTGGTATTTCCGTGAGCTGTCACGAGTACACGCTAGCAGATAGACACGGCGACAGACAGCCAAGAAACCATGTATGGGCATCAAACATACCAGAGCACAAGGATGACAGTCAGGAATGTAACCTCCTGAAGTTGCTTGGTTAAGGCAAAGTGCCACCTGGCGTGAATCCCGGCTGCCATAAGGTTAAAAATAACAAGTAGTGTCCCTATTACATAAGGAAATCTTTTGTCCTTATTTAATGAGGCACTATGATACGCCGGAAAGAATAAATATGGAGCTTCTCTGAACTCTTACTTGTGGTTAATGCTTAGGGCCAAACCAGCTGAAAATACCAGGGTTGATTGTGAGCAGAGCCCCATGTACAAACTACTGGCATTAAACCGGCAAAATCTGGGTGAAATTCCGGCGTCGAAGCGTGCTCATCAGCAGTGTCAAACCAGTTCACTGCACTGGTGACATCTCAGCCCCAGGGAGGACTTCCAGTCCGTTTTTGTGATGATCCTGTTACTATAACATAGATACAGCGTATCTGTGAATTCAGAGCAGCCCATAAACCCTCTGGTCAGCTGCCAGTCCATTGGCCATGTTCTGCTGCTTATTGTGATAAAATAGATGACGGAGAAGCTGGTGAAATTATTGTGGATGAGCTTGAAACTCACCCTAGAAGTGCGATCTGTTTTCATCCCACCTTGCCTGCCTGCAGGTCACTTACAGTCCTGTGAAGGAAACACCTGCTTTGGTTTCAGGTAAAGAATTCATCTGAAATGATTGTAATGCTCAAGTTTTCCCCAGAGTCCTAGTATGTCCTCCTGCTTCTGAGCACACTCAACATGAGATGCTGTCTGTGATGAATCTGTAGCCTGTCTGTTTCCAAGCCAAATGCTCCTGTTCCAGTGGCAGCTTTGAGGACTGTCAGATGAAACACTTATTTCCAGTTCAGCTGTGCAGCTCTGCCTGTACCTGTCATATATTTGTAGACCACAATGCCTTTCAGGTCAGTACAGCTTTTACTTGGTAACCCTTAATAGAATTTTTTGGTAGTTTCCAGTGCCTGTTGTAAGCCAGGAGCCTTCACTGGCAGGTGGTCCTTACACTTTCCTTCTAGATCCTCCGCTCTACCAACACCATCTCTGTGCACCAAACAATCTGCTTCCACTGTCTATCTTTTTATGAAAAAATGCTTTCTGGTGCTTGCCACTTCAACTAGGATAGCAGGAGGCATTGGGGATTGAAAGATCTCCTTCTATCATAGTCATAAGAACTGAATTATCCTTAAAATTCACCACAAATTCCTTCAAGAGGGCTCTGAATTTGCATCTCCATCAGCTCTTCCCTGGGAAAACATCCCATCAAGCCAAATCTGACCGTGCGGCGTGTTTTGGTTTGGAAGAGATTATGCCAGTTGAGGCCTCATCCCAGACTGTGTGTGGCTTATAGAAGTGGCGGGAGATGGCAGAGATTGTTTAAGCACTTCTAAAACTTCATGAGAAGGCTGTCCCCTCATAGAAATGAACACTTATGGCCCAGTGACTAAGTTGCTGATGAGACCAGTCCACCCCTTGTATGGTTGACTGTAGCCATCGAGAGGGTGGACATAGCGAAGGTGAAGTCTTGGAGAAATGCTGCTGTTACAAATGGTGGTCTCCTCGTATAGTTTGTACGTCTCAGTCAGAACTCAGTCTATTGTCAGATATTCGCATTATCAAAATGAAGAAAACCTTTAGATAATTTGAATTTCCAGTGTTTTTAATATGCTGTTTAATCTCAGAGATGGAAATTCATCTGTGAACGCATGGTTGCATTATGAATATTGCACCAGCATCCTTCTTTCCTTCCTGTCCAAGCTCTTGAGCAGATTATAACTCACTTTAACTGATGCACACAAAAGTTCAGCTGACTGAATTAGCAAAGAAGATGAGGAGGAAAACAGCTCATCCAAGTAAGGAAATGCAGAAGTTAACTTTTATTTCAAACCAGACCGGGTCTAGCTCTCTGGACTCCGAGTCTGTGATATTTAAATAAAACTCATTCAAAAATCATCACCTGTGCAGCAATATGGCATGAAATAGCTCTCAGCAATTTATTCTATCGTATTACTTTTCTTTTGAACAGCCGAGACTACTAACTGTAGAACACAGTGTGCGGAAGGAAAATACAGTGAACTTGACAATTATTTCCAGAGGTTGGTTCAGTCGTAGAAAATATTCATTGGCTCTCAAAAAAAAAACCAACCCAGGGGTTCCCCCTTTGTTTTCAAGATCCTTTTTTTGTTATTTCAGCTGTCTTTGGACAAAGGGAGGGGAAAAGAAGTGACCGCAGGGAGATCAAGAGTACATCTTTGACATTGTTTAGTGAGAAAATACCGACTCTTGCTGAATTACCCATTAATGCAGAGCAGACAGAGCGTCTCAGTGCCTTTTTGTCTGATTTTTTTTTTGAGGGCGTCCCAGCAGAAGATGAAAGCGTGGCAGGTGAGTCTTGGTTTATGCTGTTCCTTACACGAGTGTTACAGATGGCTGCTACTCCAAGAGAAGAACGAAGGGAATGTGACAAATGCGGTCCTTCTGCAAACAGCACGTCTTGCAGGCTTTTCTGCTCTACTTGTGCCAATATTCCCCTTCCTTGTGAAGAGAATGACGTTTCAGCCAGCAGAACGTGTCCATCAACCTTTATTTGCATCGTTGCTGCGGCTGTGGGTCTTGTATACCTCATAAAATTGCATTAATGGTCAAATTAAACTTTTGAACTGCTATACAGCTCCGAGCCACTGGTGTCTGCAGGAAGGATTTGGAGGATGCTCTGTGGGCTCCAGCATCAGTCCTGGCAGAAGGCAGCTGAACGCAGGTAATGGAGAACATGAGCTTCAGATGTGTTAGACAGGAAAGAAATTTTATTGTGAAGCTGAAGACTGCGAATGGTGATTGAAAATGGCAACTCCAGCATGTGTGCCTTGGTATCAGATGCCATAGAAGTTACTGATACTAGTTGTTCGGGGTTTTTGAGAGCTGAAAAGTATTTCCAGTTCAGCCTGTTACAGGAAGATAATAATCAGTCCCACAATAATTGTTGCTGCAGAGATTTGAAAATGACAAAATACCATGTCCTGCTGCTGCAGCCCTGAAGATTAAAATGTGCTGTAGCTTTTCAGAGTGTTTTTCTAATATTTGGAAACGATAAAACAATTGTCTGGGAGGAAGGAAGACAGATGTCTCAGCAGGCTTATCTAGAAAATCCTGCCATTTCTCTCAGACATGACCTTTACCTAGGTCATCTTATCTTTCTTGCAGCTCAGCTAGATCATTATGATGGGCACCAGCTTGACGTACCCTTAAAACAGATTCGAAATCCAGCCCAAGCTGTTTTGTGGATAGAAGAAAGTAAAATGCTTATAGTCCTGTTCTGATTGTCAGGATGCTAAGGCTATAATTCAAGTCATTAGGCTTAGTATATAAAGCCCTTTGTAATCCAAGTCTTAAGAATCTGAAAGGTCACTTGTGGTCTGATAATCCTGAATAGTAAATGTGACAAGCTAGTGGTGACTGTCTTGATCCTAAAGCACCTCTTAAAATAAACACCGGTCTGCCCCAAAAGCATATGCGCATTAATTCAGCATCATCCAAGAGGCTGTGCAAAGAATAAGCAGCTTGACTGTTGCACAATGTCATGCAACACTGAATTTTCAAAAATTATTTTAATAATTGGACTGAAGGAATAGACAGAAGGATGCTCAAGGTTTTAAAGACACACCCTTCTGTGGCTGCAGTGGTCCAGTGGAGAGATTTCTGCTACAGACTGCTCATCACCAAGATCCCCCAAATCCTCCCCAAAATCTGCCAGTGCAGCTGCTCACGTAAATAAAATGAGCAAAGATGGCTTAGATGATAGGAACAGCAGGGCTTTGCTTATCCCCTGGTCCTTACAGCAGTGTCAGAGATCATTCATACAAGAGAACGTTCACACAAGCGGTGGGGACAGTGGGTGTGAGGAGAGGATAACACCTGGCCAGAGGTGCAGCAGTTGGCATTAAACAGGCAGGGGCTTGGAAGATGTGGCAGATCCCAGGTCACTGTAGCCCAGCTGTGACCAGCTTGCAGGGGTCCAAAAGGCAGCAGCTTTGCAGAGCAGCCCAGGAAGGAGGGCTGATACCTGGCAGTGCAGGATGACTGCATGGAAGGTGCCACGAGGTAATTTTGTGGGAAGAAAGGGCAAGTGGCAGTGCAGCAGACCTGGAGGATGCAGGCGTGGACTGATGGGGTAATTTACAGGGTTGATTCCACATGAGATTGAGCACATGCTTTGATATATCACAATTAGGGAGCTCAGTCCTTTACCCATCTCCTTGATATCTCTTTGGGAAGGTGCCAGAGGGGTAAAGAAATAGAGCCCTGGGACCATTTAACCATTTATGGGACTCTTAATACCTAACACTCCTTTTCATCCACATATTTGTGCTGAGGGCAGTTAGATGCCAGCTGGGAAGGAGGACTGGATGACTTTGTTTTTCCTCTTTGCTATCTCCTTGCATTTCAATTTGTTCAGTATTTGGAGTGATTTCATCTTTATATTGTATTTATTCAGTAATGCTCTGGATATTGTTATTCTTGTGCCCTGAAGGGCCTACTTTTCCATTCCATTCTATATTAATATATAACTTCTATTAACATCAAGGCATGGTGCATGCAGAAAGGAGCACCAAGTAGCTAAACTGTACTTAAATACCTGTGACCTCTTGGCTTTTCTATATGAAATTATTATTAATACTTTGTCCTTGCTGTGTTTCATCAGAAGATGCTGCCACACAAGTCATAGCTGGAGAGGTCTGATCATCCCTTTATTGCAGAAGGGAAAAACAGAGGGAAAGAGATTAAAAGATTTGCCAGCAACACAGAGCAATCAGCGGCTGTGCTGAAAATAGAAACCAGGCTCCTGGTTTCCATTCCCCAAATCTGGCCTCTAGACAGCACGACTATATTAAAAATGTAAATGCAAATATAGAAAATATTTCCTTTTTCAAACCTTCCCCGCTAACATTTTGTGTCCTTTTGACTCCGTGCTTCACAGAATAAGCTGGTAGCACTTGAATCAAAGACTCAGCAACGAGATGGGCTGCGCTCCCTGAACAGAGCAAAGGAAACTGGACTGAACCACCAAAACCTCAGAGTGACCAAAAAGCTCATGGCAGAAGGTGGGAGGAGGCTTGTGTCTATTCTGAGACAGAAAAGTATTCAGTAGCTGTAGGCTTCAGTTCAAAATACTTTGATTACTGTATTTAAGGAAGCCGAAAGTGATACTGTTGTGACGGTCAGTCCCTCAGCCTTTGTATTCTAGACAATATTCTCTTATGTTATACCAGAGGTATGAAGCTGACAGTTTAAGGACACGCAGGCATCTTAGCTGTTTGGTGCTAAGTTTGCAGATTATGAGTAAATCAAACACAATTGAGGTTTGAAATGCGTAGCCAGAAGAGAGTAGTGACTTGGGTCTCACTGAGGTTCTGCACAGCTGCAGGGCCTCTTGCTCTTCAAGCCAGAGATGCTGGCAATACCATTACTGGTCTCATTCCTTTGGGCTTGTCCCAGCTTTATTTCTGTTCCCATATTGTTCCTCTGTGCTGTAAACAGGCTTGATGATCAAAAAAATAAAAATAGCACGTGGATACAACTCAGCAGAACAGCCAGATTAAACTTCATGGGAGAAACTGGATTTAGAAATGCAACCCTGAGTCATGCCAAAGAGAATCCATGTTAAAGGCTTTTTTAAGAAGCAATCAGAACGCAGTCTCCTTTTAAAGGCAGTTCACTGTTCTTATTACAGGACCATAATGCTGCAAATTAGGACTAAATTCTTCCAGGCTTGCTCTTGTGCGTGGCTTCATGTGAGTAGGATGTGAGATGTAGCTGCACTTGTTCAGAAATCCCCTGTGGAGCTGGTGACAGCAGCACGTGGCTCACCACCATGTCCAGCAGGACTGTGAACACTGCACAGAGGGATCATGGACACATCATCACTGGGACTGCCAGAAGCTTGTGAAATACATCCACATTTGGTGAGGTTAGTAATGCTGTAGCCACCGATGTTGAACTTTTTTAATGGTTCAAGGCCATATGTCTGTGACTTAACTAGACTTTCCCTGGCTAATGGTTTATGAAGCAAACCTCTGAGGATTTTTTGCCTGGTTCCCAAAGGATCGCTGGCAAGAGGGAAATGAGGTTGGCAAGTGCTTTAATCCTTGAAAATGGGCTTACTGCAGGTTGATAACTGTCTGTGCTGTGAACCTGGTCAGCTAATACTGCTGTGTTTTAACTTAAAATTACAGGTTGGATTAAATATTAATCTGTGAGCTCAAAAGGAGCACCGTTCCCCCTTGGCTGGTGATGCAGTGCAGTGATACATCCACCTTTCTGAACCCAACAATTTGCAGATCCCTAAAATGCTCTTTGTTTAAAACATCTCTCAGATGCAGGTGGGCTCATTTCGCAGTGTTGCCACTGCTGAAACTACAGATTCAGAACAGGCTGGATTTTGCAACTGCAAGTCATGTTTCAGGTGCTCCATGGGTGACAAAATATCTGACATGTGATAGATTGAGTTACTTTATTATCTGTGGGGGACACGTTTACTGTGTCACCCTTTTTGATATGCCTGTTAGTGATGCCTGTGATTGTGCTCATGTTTCTATCACTGTCTCATGTGGCCTTTGAACTAATCTTTTCCCTTTTCTATCTGGATTTTCCTCCTATAAACCAGGGATAATAGCATTTCTTTAGCTGGAGTGCACTTCACATGCAAGTGAAGGGTGAAGTGCTGCCGCTGGAGAACAGTTAGCATCCCTGAAATGAGTGGTGGACCTCAGGAACTGAGAAATGTGATGGGGCTTTTTAAAAGTCAGTCTGCACAGGACTGTAGAAGCTTGTATCCCACTTAACACCATTTAAGTGCTTTAACCTTCCTCTGACAAACACCTGGCCTGCAGCTCTGAGCAGAAAACCCCAAACCTCTCCACACCCAGTAAGAGTTGGCGCCTCTGAGCTCTGTTACAAGACACAAGTTCACGATAGGCAACTCCAACCGGGAAGGCAAAGCTTGCATGTGGATTAATGACTTAAAGATGCTTACTGGTTTTGGAGTCAACAGCATTTTGGCTGTGCAAGGCGTGGAGGGGTTTGGGAGGTGGGTTTTGGGCCAAAGCTTGTTTGGGGCTGCTCTGGCTTCACTGCACGAGGCTGCCATGGCTGTCGGCACGTGTTAATTAGCTGAAGAGAAAGGTCTGAGGCAGCTCGTGCTGCTTCAAAGGGACGCTCAGGGTAACATTTAAAACACAGCTTGCAAGAAAAATAAATGAAGAAGGGTTCAGTTTTTTCCTGTGGCTGCCTGTAAGCTGTGGCTGTGGAGCACAGAAAGCACTGCCGAGGCCACCCATGCCGGAGCTGCTGCCTCCTTCCTGGCTGTTGCCCTCCACGCAGGTCCTACAGCCTCCCGCTGATCTCCCCAGCTTCCCAGGGCATGGTCCCCTGGGCACTCTCGTGCTTCCCTGGGTGGATGGGCTGCGTGGAGACAGGTATGGGGAGGAGAATCCCACTCATGGAGAGAAGGAATGGTGTTTTCAAGGCTTCAACCTGAAAAACACAACCTGGAGACCTGACCTTTGCCAACCAGGCAAGGCTGGATTTTGTTTGGTGTGTAGCAACATGGGACTGTGGAGGTGGGAAAATGTGCCTGCCTGTGATTTTGTGTTTGCTTTGGAAGAACTGCCAGTGTCAGGCTCTGTCAATGCCAGGAAGGCAGCAGTTGTTTGAGGATGTGTCCCAGGCTGCTACAGGGCAATGTGACAGCAGAGGTGGCTATTCCCACGGTACTGGGGACAGTACATGGCTTTGTCACCCAGACACGGGCTCGGGTGTGCAGAGCTTTCTGTGCAGATGAACGCTGTACAGGCAGGGCAGGGCTGCCCAGGGTGACCATCAGGGAGCAGATTGCTTTTTACACCTATAGGAGAGGCTTGGGACACGGTTGCATGTGGCAGGGACTTTGCTGCAGGGTTGTAGAGCACATCCCAGTGTGCTCTCTGTGCAGTTGCACACGTGACTAGCAAATAACGTGATGCTTCTCAAAACTGCCAGACGATGTTTTGCAGGACAGATTTATTCACCTGCTGTTCAAAGTTGCAGTAGGATACATCAAGAAATGGTGATTATCAGTGTGAATTTTAACCCCACCTTCCCATTGCTGGTTCCAAGGGGAGACACGGGGAAGGAGACTATAGTTTCTGCTTTCCTGTGCTCTTTGTTCATGAGTGGTTGGTTTGGAAGGACTCGATGTCCAAGTAATTATACACAGCCCAAGAAACTACTTTCTTGCCCAACTACAAACCCTGGGGTGGTTCAGTCCCCGGGGTGCTCTGTATAGGGGCTTTTCTTTCCAGGCTTCCCTTTCCATAATTTGTCCTGTGACATGACCCTGCTCTGCCTGGGAAAGTTTTGATTTTTCTCAAAGAGATCATTTACTCCTAGATAAAGATTCATTCTCATTTTAATTTTTAACTTAAATCTCTTAGGTGAAAATGTTTGTGTAGGCCACCTAAGACACTGTTATCTTTGCCCAGCTTTCACGGGTTGCTTCATGTAGCAGGTAATGAGTAACCTTTTGTCCTACAGGGCAGGCTGAGGGCAGAGGGCTGGGTGTGTGCGGGGAAGTGAGCTCACTGCTTCCTTGCTCCTTTCTCTTTGGGAAGCACAAAAATATTTCTAGTGTCAGAGTGACATCTCCCTGCCTCTTGCTTTGGGTGATTCTTAACGGTGTGAGAAGATGCCATTCCTACACCATGTCCTGCTTACCTCCTTTCTGTGTGGAGCCCAAAAGACCTCCCAGAAAGGACTATAGTGAAAGGGTAGGAGCTGAGACAGCCCCAGGGGAGTGGGGCTCCGGGCACAACGGCTGCATTCACAGCCCAGCCCTGACACATGCTCCAGGTCTGTCCCAGGGCACAGCCCTGCACCACACTCCTCAAAGCCACATAGACAAGTCATTGTCCAAGCAAGGGCGCAGACGCCCATGTCCAGACTGCCAGTCTCCTGCTCTTACCGCAGATGCTGTTGTTTGTAATACAAGTGGGTTTGGGATGGATGGAAGGTTCCCAGGCAGTGCACGGTTTGAGAGAGGGCTGGATGTGAGCTGAGATCACATCTTCTCCAGTCTGTCTGTGGCCTGCCTGAAATGGATGGGAAAGACCAGCTGTGAATGGGTGTTGTGTCCAGTGTAAGTGTCCCAAAGCATGCTCATGACTGGTACCGCCTCACAGCACAGTATGGAGCAGTACAAAATGCTTGTGATGCAAAAGGGCTCAAAAAAATCCCGATGTCAAATGCTCTTTTCCTACCTATGGGACCATTGCAACAGGATGTGATGTGTGTTTCCACTAAAGTCTCTGACAGGTCTCGCTCTGTTAGATGCTGCCAGAAACCAGTAGGAACAGCAGATCTTTTACAAAGCCTTCCACATTGTAATGATTCAATAATCCATCTTTCTAAGGAGTGATTTTTTTTATCCCTTCTGTTGTAGAGTGAAAGTGGTACCAGGTAATGCTGGACGGGGAGCAGGAAGAAATGTCCCTTGCTAAAAGACCCACTCATGAAAGAGGGAGGCATGACACTGAATTATGACCTTGGATTTTGGAATTCTTCACTGTGAGGGTGGTGAGGCACTGGAACAGGTTGCCCAGGGAAGCTGTGGATGCCCCATACCTGGAAGTGTTGAAGACCAGGTTGGATGGAACTTTGAGCAACCTGGTCTAGTTGAAGATGTCTCTGCCTCTGGCTGGGGGATTGGCACTAGATGATCTTTAACGTTCCTTCCAACCCAAACCATTCTATGATTCTACAATCTGCAGAGGCAAAAAATGGGTCCTGATTTTTTTGCCTGTGAAGATTGCCCAGTTCTGTTTCCCTTCACTAAGAGAAAATGATTCACTGCAAAGACAAAAGAAGGTGGAAGAGGAGGGAAGATGCTGTTCACTAGCTGTCCATCCAGCTTCATGTGGCCTGAAGCAAGTCTCTTCACCTACTGGACCTGCTTCTCCTTCACTGTACTGAGAGATGAGCAACACTTGTCTACCCTGAAGGATTATTTTGGGATCAGCATTTGTAAGGTAGAGAGCTGTCTGTGTTCAAGGAAGAGGTTAGATGAAGAGGATGGAAGAGAGGGAAGAAGAAGAGAACTTAAGAGAAATTTCATGATCAATGCCCAATAATAAATATGAGACTCCCAGGTGCTGGGAAGTTCTTGCAGGCAGGAGAATCTGAGCTAGGCTTTGGAAATGAAGCAAACCTGCCCCACTGCGCTCAGAAAGGAGCCTGCAAGCTTGCACCTCCATGAGTTGTGCCTGGACTTTGCCTTTTGCAGACATGACTCCAAATTTTGTGGAGAGCTGGGGGTGGAGAGGAAGATTATGCCAAATGCAGCAAAACCCCTGACATCATTTACTCTGAGTAAATATAATGTGATAGTGCGAATAGTCTAACAAAGGTATCGCAGTGGACTTCCAGAAAGGCAAGCTCCACCAAAACATGGCTGTCTTCACACCCCTTGTCATCTGTGGGGTGTGCGCATTGCTTTTATCAGCTGCACTCTATGTTTTGAAAGTTTTTAAGCAGTCAGCTTTCAATTTGCCTCCTGGTCCGTTTCCTCTTCCAGTCATTGGCAACCTGCATTTGCTGGACATCAGAAGGCAGGACAGGTCACTAATGAAGGTAAGAACAAGCATCCTTTGTTTTTAGGGTCAGCATGTACCTATTTAAAATTCTTCTCTGGTGACAGTTCTGAGATAGTTATTGGTGCCAGGTGCATTTTTAAAAACATGTGATCTTTAAAGGTCTCTGAATGACCAAGGAAACTGTTAAACCCCAACACAGCAGAGAGTGGTACTAAATATCAGCACTGCTTACACGAGAACTGCTCACACATTGAAAATGATGAGTACCCACATCAAATAAGACCAATGGACTTAAATTTTGGCATCTTCTTTGTGTTGTGAAATACTTTAAAATATTTGAGTGTCCACATAACCAAACTGAAAGATGGATGCTTCATTGTGGTTGCCAAAATAGCTTGTGTTTCTTGTTCATGTTGCCAGTTTTTCATGACAATGGGAATTAATATAACATAGCCCAAAGAAGAGAAGTAGAAGAAATCATTTGAAGCAATGAATGACTTGGACTTATGCAGGACAAGGTTCTCAGTAGGAGTCACAGTTGTCTTGCATCTGTTTTCCAGAAAAAAAAGAAAAAAAAAGGAAAATTTCAATGTATTTAGTCTCTCTCAGAGCCAAAATGTGGCTCAGCGGGCATTTCCCATGTCAGGACATGGGGTGTGAATATCCTGCACCTTACACCAAGCCTTTTAACAGCAGGTTGCTAACAGTCCTCTGATCTGCTCAGCACTATGTAGGGAAGAGGAACTGGCTTTGTCTCATTTTCTCGTTGTCTTACTTTGTCTCATTGCGGGGGTGGTGCATGGAAATGCTGTGAAGAATAAGCCGAGTTGCATGGTAGATGATGCAGCAACTGAAACATCATTTTGAACAAATGATTGTAATCAGTGTCCTATGAACTATGTTTTTTGCATACATAAACCACATCTGGCTATATTGCTGAAGCACAGATTAGGCTCTGCCTGGGCTACCTGCTTGCTTTGGTACAGCAGCAGGGGTTGCTAAGCTTTGAAGCCTCCTCTAGCTTACATTGCCAGAACTGGTCTCCTTTTATGGGACACCAGACTTGGTCTCAGGATAGCTTTAGGCGCTTTCAACTCGATTGCTCTCAGTCAAGTCTTAGTTCCTTGTCAGACCTGGCAGGACCATGTTTGTGAGCCTCCAGAGAGCTCCTGCTACCCGATAGCTCGGATCTCACTATGCAGTACTGCTGGACAGTGGCTTGAAAACTATGGTGTGGCAGAA
>WEIS01101732.1:0-10676 GCA_013389965.1 Todus mexicanus
ACTAAAAGTTAAGGAAGGTGACAAGCTGAAGAGGCAATATTGCCATAAGGCAAAAAGTCTTTATACTCAAAACTTACACAGGAGCAAACTCAGAATAAGTTTCAGGATATGTGAGGAATTTTAAAACAATCACTACAACTATATTTTTATTATGAAAGAGGATTCTTTTCATATTTTAATGGAAATCTTTCCTGTTTGTTTTAACTGCTATGTAAATATTTACTCCTATAATCACCAAAAGGAAGTTTGAATTACTGTAGTACCCATTCTTTTTAGACACCGTATAAATCTGAGTTCAGACCTGCTAATAACACCTGACTTCTACTGGGATAGAGAAAAACTGGAAGAGCTTTATGACAAGACTTGCCAGTTTCTCAATATTAATCGCAGAGTTAAGGTAGGTGTCTTACTGTTGAGAATTTTCCACACTCTCATCATCTGTCTTTAGCTCTGCAGAGTTACAGACTGCTCCATGAATGTCTAGTTTAATTGTAGGAACTGAATAAAAAATAATGGGATCCTGCAGACTGTCCCTTTGTCCCTGTGTTTGTAACCCACTCACATCTTTTACCCAGTTTAGGTTAACAACTCCACCTCACATCAATAGACTGCGTATTTCCTGAGCTACTAAATTAGGCTTTAAATAGTTATAAAAAGAGGAAATTTAATTCTTGTTCTGAAATGTGTGCAAAAAATCAAGTTTAAAAACTGAGATATGAAGCGGTCTTCTTAGGGACATGAATATAGTTCTGTATTCACTCATTCAGGTCAGATCATTGAAGTGCAACATAATGCTTACTGCCGAACCATAGTAAGCAGCACAAAATCTACCTCTTCCGGTAGTACAACCACCTTAAATAGTTGGTTACTTTCAAGGCATTCCAATAAGCTGCATCTTTGCTTGTGCCCGTTTTCATAAGTAGACATCACCAAGAAGCAGTTTAATACCTGCAGGTCCATATCTAAACTTCTATTATTTTAATGAACCTATTGAGATAGCACACTCATTTTTATTGAAACCTCTGTTGCTTACGCATGTTGCCTTATAGGACTTAAGAGTTTTCACACCTTTCTAGTTCTATTCGGTGATCTCTTCTGTGGATTATGTTCCTTTATTTTGCGATCTCATTTCACTTACGGAATCTAGATTTAGTTTATATTTGGAATCTCTTGCAGGTAATGAATGAAAAGCTTCAGCACTGCATGGAGCTGACAGACCTAATGCGAAATCACCTGAATGAAAAGCACACTCTGCGCCTCGAGTGGATGATAGTAATACTGATCACTATAGAGGTTGGTGCTTTTTTTTCCACTACAACACTGAAAATGGAATAATACGTGCAATTGATATGCTTCATAATTTAAGAATCAAGATTATTTTATTAATGTAATGTACTGTACAAGGGGGGGTGAGTCTTCAGGTCTTTGCAAATCACTTTTGAATTGCAGCTATAGAGTTTTGTGGGTTTTTTCAGATTATCTTGTTCACAGTGTAAGCTGGTTTAAGGATTATTAAATCAAATAAAAATTCATATCCATGTGTTTGCTATTCCACAGGTTCTGTTTGAACTTGCAAGAGTAGTTTTCTGATGACAGAAGAAACTCAGCAAAAGAGAAAACTCACAAAGCTGTAAAGATCATATTCCTGTCTATTATGCTTCTGGAAAATAGTGAAATTGTCTCTTGATAAATATGTACATCTTCTATTCAAATTAAAAAATATATATATAAAACCAAATGCATCTGTGAACATTATTCCCAACTGCTCTACTAGTGATGTTTGAGAAGTCGTAGTCTATGGATGTGCTAGCATAAAGCCAAGACACTAATGATGCATTTGTAGGGGAACTTTTCTAGCAAGCAGGCCTCAGGTGCACACAGGACTGATACAGAGCAAGACTTAGCTTTGTCTTCTTAATAAGCAAGGACAGAAGAATGCATCCTTTCTGTACTGACCGTATCAATTTGGTGAAGGACTCTACTGCCTCATCCCCTTGACAGTTGAAAAGATCCTCTGCTCTTAGCTACTTTGTGCCCTTCTGACTGATGATGAAATTTTCCCTCAGCTTCTCATATAGCCATGACACTGTCCCAAGCTTGAAAACAGCACTGACTTTTTGTTCTTTTTAAGTTAAGTTACCTGGCATGATCTTAATATACCTGGCAGGTATCTTTAATACCTGTTAATATTCTACACTGTGACCAAAGAGTATTTACATACTTGCATGGGAAAACATTTGTTTAGAAGGTATTCATATGAAAGGAGAAATAGCTGAACTTTATCTGAGATCATAAACTAAAGTAAGGTCCACAAAATTCCTCTATTGCTAGACTGTCCACCTTATCATACTACCTGATTATTATCAGTACAAGGGGCGAGGAGTGAATTAGCATAGGGTAACATGCCTTAATTATCCTTTAAGGTAAAAGTTGGGGTCTCTTCCTAGTCTACCAGTCTGTAGATTGCTATGTCTAGAATGTTATCACTCTTACGAGAGGATGAGAGGCAACTTCCCTTTCTAAATGTGTTTTCAGGAGCTAGTACATAACCACTATTTTATCACCTTTCTCAAAGTCAAGTTAGTCCAGTGTATTGCTTCAGGAACATAACCTAAGAGTTCTGTAAAAGCTGCTGAAACATTAACAAGCCACAATGACTAAATTCAGGCTGGAAGTGTGACTATTGGCTGTAGCTTACTGTTCTCTCTTCTCCTGAGAACAGCATTACCTAGGGTGATATTAGACTCCTGTCAAACAGGAGCAAACACAACGTGATGGCAAAGGGAATAAAATGAGGCAGAGATAGGAAAAACATCCAACTACAAACCCATCCTTTACCATAAATTATGTTACCAGTGCCATGGGAGCCTCTCAAGAAGCAGCAGCACCTCTTAAGAGTAGGCTTTCTCCTCAGAGTCAGAACAGGTCATGTCTGGAGATCTTGATTCTGGAACAGCGCAACTACCTCTTCTCGGAACTGCTGAGAAGGTTTGAACCATCAGCCCCACTCAGGGAAGTGAATTGGTCAGCACGACAGCTTGGTGACAAACTCTTACAGTACACAACAGAACAGCTCCTCAGCACCGTTCTCCTGACTTACACAGGGTTATTAGAGGTTATTAGAGCCTTTATGCAGCAGAGAACCTTAACAAGCACCACTAAATTCCAATAACAGGATTAGGTTACATTTTGATTGTCATCTTTTTAGCAAACATTTTTCAACCCTTTAGACAAGCCTTTTTTTCTCCCCGCTTGAGTGCAGTACTTCTGCTGAAGAAACTTAAGTTCCCGTTCATCTCACATTTAATGTTTCAGTATTGCAGCTAAATTACTAAAATGTAAACTTGCAGGCTAAGTGCATCTATCAGTTAAAGTGGTCTTAATAAAGTCATTTGATGACTCCAAGATGCTTTTTAAGAGTATAAACTGTCTAGGCCTGATTATCTCAAGTGTTCTATCTTGGGACTATTTAAGAGTTACCAAGTCAAACACCTCAAAACAAGAGAAGCACAGTTACTTTTGAGACCTTGAATCAGTTTATATTAGCACATAAAAATTGTAGCCATAAAAAACACACACTCTTCTCCTCAAGGTCCTACCCCATTTAGTGGGTTGAGTGGCTATTCACAGTTTTGCAGCTTCAGCTAAGGCTTAACTGTACCTTAAAACTGTATCCACCTTTTTCACAATGTGCCCATTGGCAGCCGCATCAAAGTACGAGGGGTTTTTGTTTTAGCAACTAACTGTACACTCTTACAAAGCAAGAATATTCTCACTATACTACTGTATTGGGTTTGGCTGGGCAGGAGTTAGTGTCCCCATAGCTTGATAAGACACCGGTGTTGTGACTGCTGCTGAGCAGGGCTGGCACAGCACGGGGGGATGGGGTGGACAAGATCTTGGGAGGGGACACAGTCAGGACAGCTGACCCAAACTGTCCAAAGAGCTATTCCATAGCATCTGATGTCAGCTCAGGTATAAAAGCTAGAGGAAAAGGGGAGGAGGGGGGGCATTCGTGTCAGAAGACATTTGTACCCCAAGCAACCGTTATGCGTGTCCAAGCCCTGCTTCCTGGGAGAGGCCGAACATGGCCTGCTATGGGAAGTAGTGATTAAGAGATATATATATACATATACACATATCCCGCTTTGCTTTGCTTTGCCCGCACGGCTTTGCTTTATAATTTTCTCATTAAACTGCCTTTATCATATCCCGTGAGTTGATTCCATCTTATCCTCTTCTCCCTTTGTTGTTGAGGGAGGTGTGTGTACTGGGCAGGGGAAGAGTGATAGAGGAACTTGGTGCGTACCTGGCACTTAGCCAAGGTTAACCCACCACAAGTACCCAAGACCAAGATGGGAAATGGAGCGCATCAAGAACCTAACTGAGCTTTCACAGCACGAAACGCACAGAGCAAGAGCCCTCCCACAACTGGACAGCACTTCGGAAACTCTCTCCACTTCCAAGCTTTGTTTCTGCTTCAAGCTGGAGATCTCGTGGGGACCTTGTGCAAGTGCACGTGGCCTCACCAGGGAGAAGTTTAAGTGCAGAGGCAAGATAAGACTTCAGTTCCAAAAGCAATGCAAAACTGCCTTAGCTGTGGGAACACACCCATCCTTCATCTGCCCTGTCCACTACGTGCTTTCATAGTGTAGCTGAAAAGAACCATCTTCACTAGGCAGTTTACACAGTTCAAGTCATCGGCCAAATAAGTCTATTTTAAGCAGTTAGGGTTGCCTGGGGGAAAAAAAAAAAGATGCGATAGCAATAAATACAGAATATACAAGGAAAACTAGAGAAAAATTCTAGTATATCCTAAACTCTAACCTTTTAAACAAAATTAAGACTGAATGGCAAAATTCTGTTCATGTTCTGTTCATCTCATCAGCTTCAAGCACCTGTCTGAAACAAAAACACGAAACCACTAAAACACGTAGGAAAGAGTCTCTCCTTCCCCCATCCTACCTCAGTCCTAGGAACTGAATAAACTTCAGCTTAAAGTTTTGTGAGGGGGGAGGAAAGACATACTTTGTGCCCACCTAAATGTGGTTATTTACTGGTAGCTAACAAAGTTGCCTCCTAAAGGAATGTACAGGACGCCAAGACAAGCCACAGATTGATCACTGATAGTGATTGTGGTGAATCTTTTCCATTTTACAGACCCTTCATGTATACACCAACCGAGAAACTGCAAAAGGCACTGGTGTACTGAGTTTGCCAGTTTACTTTCCTCAGTCACTTTCCCCAGACTATCAAGAAAAAGTCCAAGAAAAGTCTATAGGCTGGAAACTACTATCTGTGATGTACTGCCTTCCTTCACTGGGTGGCATATAACATCTTCCCACAGTCTCGTTATCCTTGTCTACAGATTGGCTTATGAGCCTAGCGTGACAACCTCCAAAAAGAAACACAGCGTCTGAGGTAGCCAGATGCAGTAAGTGATACGCATGGGGTTTAAAAAACAAAACCACTGCCCAAAACATCTGTCATCTTGGGAAGGGGGGAAAGAAAGCTTAACTATCTGTCTTAAATATCTAGCAGGGAGAAAAAGTGTCTTAAAATGTAGGCAGTCCCAGCTGAGAAAAGGATTTTTTTAAGAGTCTGTAAGTCTTTACAATCAGCAGCAAAAGAAAGATCGATGTCAGCCTTTGAAAATTCCCTTGCCATAGATACACACTGCAGGAGGTAGCCTGTTTCTCCTGATCCCCCAAGTGCCTGCCAGTGACATACTTTTCGACATCACCTGTATCCTCTCTACTACACATAAACCCCAGGTGGCTGAATCTCAGAAAACTAATTCCAATAGTTGGGGGCCCTCCAAAGTTTTTGACAGAGTAAGAGTCCTGCTGGCCACACTATTTCTGATACAAGCCAGGACGCGGCTGGCCTTCTTGGCCACCTGCGCACACTGCTGAAGGTGTTCAAGAAATACATTCTCTGAACTGCTGAAATACAACTACGGTAACCGCTTACCATTCCCCCACCCCCCCCAAATACTTTTTAACACTGTCACTTGAGTCAAAGCTGACAAACTCTCTAGTTATTAAGTATCCCATGAGCTTAAAGTCACTGTTTGGATGGTATTACATAGTAATGTGAACATAGTATCAACACTATTTCACTTAGAGCTTCTTTCTCTACAGAATACTTCATCCACATGGGCTTTTAAAGCGTGCTCTCTGCAGCTGCAGTTCAAATCCTTTTTTCTAAGGAAAACAAAATATGCAGGTACATATATTACTGTAACTTTACAGTCATGCTTCACTAAAAATGACACTCCAGCCAAGAACACAGTCACATTTTAACTTTTCCAATTCAAAGCAGGCAGATTCAGATCGGAAGGGGTATCTGAGACTAAGGCGAAACCAGAAAGCAAGAGTGCAAATCTACACTGCAGAAGCTCTGTCAGTTTGTTTACACCAACAACTCCTGATGGAGATGAGGCTCCTAATAAGAAAAATTCAATACATAGAGTTAAACCATTTCCTTAGATGACATATGACGTACTAGGAAAAGGATTTTTTTTTTCACTTTTTTTCCCCTCCTGGTCTAAATTGCGGCTACTCACCAGCTGTTGATAAAGCTCTGTCACTGGGTGTAGAAAGAATTCCTAATTAACATATTAGGATATATTGATACTAGAAAAACCGCTTAGCCTACAGAATGGGAAAGATCTATTTCTTCATTCTTCCACCTTATACAGCCTACACAAAAGGTGGCTTAAGCACCACAGTTCTCCTTCACTTCTAGAACAACCAGACCTCACAACAAGAGTGTGAAAGCTCAGATGTACCTGAGGGCTGACCACTCGCCAATCATTAATGTATCCCAACAGCCTCCCCATGGCAGAGAACCCAAGGTGCAAGAAAGCAGAGCTGTTCCGCAACTGCTGCTGTGCCCTTACACCAGGGCTTTTCCCAGGGATCCCTTTTACGTGCTTTATGTTTCCAACGCTGTGTGAAAGATGAGCGAGATCTGGGCTGAGAGTGTGAAAAATTCTAACAGGGAGGGAGGACATAGCCCTGGCTAAAAAGGTTGGAGACTCTCAGAGGTACAGTATTTACTCATCTAGTGAGAAGCTACTGCAGCTGTCTTGCTTCCCACCGAGCCTTCTTACCAACATAAATCAGAAGTGCAACTGTTAGAAATGGCAGCTGTGCTAATAAAACAGATTTACAGCATTCACATAAACTCATGTTTTACTACAGTTGTACCAATGTGGAAGCGGTGCCCCACACCTTCACGGAAGGGTTCCCATCCCTTGCCAAGGACACGCAATTCCCAGATGCCCACAGCTCCGGCAGAGCCAGCAATGATCCTGCAGGGCAGGTCAGCAGTGCTGCAGAAAACAGAGAGCAAAGAGCTCTTCAGAACAGTGATTCTGCTCTCTTATGTTTCAAAAACACTGGTATTTGAAATCTCACCGAAAATCTTAGCAGTATGAGCCTGATTAACAGCACTATAGTTCTTCCACTCCAGATTTCAAATGAACTCTATCGAAAACACACAATTACCAGACCTGGGTCCGGGTCAAGTTTCTCCCACTGCACAAGTGAACTTTAACGCAGATTAGCAGACACTTCCATCATCCCATTAACACTTAAATCAGCAGCAGTATGCTCATTTACAATGCAAAATACAATCTTACCAGACAAAATTCTGCCTCTAATCTGGTTACGCGCAGACCAAAGCCAAACCAAAAACCTACGGACTGATCCTATCATCAACAGCAACAAAACTGAGAATGCTCTCAGGTGGGTAGCAATATCTGAATCTCTCTGAGCAGTCCATGCAAACAGTCACAGAAGTAGGAAAGAAATCCTAAACAAGCACCTCAAGAAACTCAGCAAAAAAACAAATCAGCATATAAAAGCTAAAAGCACAATGCCACTTAGTGAGACAAGGAGAAATCTGAATTACAATTTTAGCTGCACAGACAGTTAACTGTTAAAAAAAGACACTCAAAAGATTAAAGTAAAATTTTAGATTCACATCTGAAGTCAAGTGTCCAAAATGCAACAGATGAACTGCTTATTGCTCCCTGTGACACAGATAATCTCTCAGGTGTAAGTCAGCACTGAAGGTTTGAAGTTTGGCAGCATTAAACTCAACACAAATCTTCCTACAGATTCCAATGGGCCTTGAATCAGTTGGGATACTTTTGAATTAAGAATTGCGTTATTGCTGAATTAAAGAACAGAGGTCCAAACAAAGGTTCTTTAAAGCTGAATTATGAGCTATTAATAATAATAATAAAAAAGCCTATGTTAATTTTTCTCCAGTTTCAGAGATAGTGTAGAGGAGAATCCCACATGAATACCAACACAGAAGTACTCAAGTGTAACAGAGAGGAGAAAAAAAAGGCCACAAAGCTGGCCAGTTGCGTGCCACAAACATACTGGTTTACCTAAAGAGCCCACTCAATTCAATTAAAAATTTTATCGCTTTCACCAAGAATGAGGCAAATCATCCACTACATTAAGTAACTTGAGTTCAAATGTTCATCTGCTCTCTTTACTTTCCTTGTAATTTTGCAGAGCTGAAATGCAAGGGAGAGATACAGGGAAAAAGATGGCAGAAGTAGTAGACTGGTTAAATACACTCTATAAGCTTTTGCCATGTGATCACGAAGCAGAACTCAGAAAGCTGTTAAAAACGCATCTCTTGTAGTTCAGCCCATCACGGATACTTAAAGTGGGTCCTAAAGGTACAGTTATTTTCAGCTACTTCGTTCAAAATACTACAACGGCAGCAAACAAGACTATCAGCTTTCAGTTCCACTAAAATGAAAAATAAGCTTTTAAGGTTTGGGCTTAGGGGGTTTTTAGGTCTTGACTAGTTCGTTTTCAAATGCAGCTTAACTTGGATAAATACATCAATATTTATGAGCTATACAATGCAAACAGACTTAAGCTGGAGAAAAACTAGAGCTGGGTAGATTCAGATCGGCTGTCAGGAAGAATTTCTTCACCATGAGGGTGGTGAGACACTGGCACAGGTTGCCCAGGGAGGTGGTAGAAGCCCCATCCCTGGAAGCCTTTAAGGCCAGGCTGGAAGGGGCTCTGAACAACCTGATCTAGTGGGAGGTGTCCCTGCTCATGGCAGGGGGGTTGGAACTAGAGGTCCCTTCCAACCCTGACAATTCTATGATTCTAAGCAGTGTCTATCAAGACTTCCAGTAACTTCAGTGCAAGATGGGTGAGCCACACTCACATAAAACTGGTCTAGTCCTTGTTATTCATACAGGATCTTAATTGATGAATAGCCCTGGATGACTGCAATCATCTGCTGATCTAAAAAATACCTAGAAGATACAAGATTCTTTCTCCTCCTGCCAGCTCACCTGTTGTCAAAACATTAAAATTAGAAGAGTTTGGGCCTTTTTCCCATCCTGTTTAATGATTCTGGAAACATTATCCCAACTACAGCTAGCTCTCTAAAAGCTTGCTTTGATAAGTACCTTAAAAAAGGTAATAATAATAATCTAGCCACCTTAGCATATACTGTTCCTAGGGAAGGACAGAAAGTATATACTCAACTATAGCAGGAGCAGTCCTCCACAGCAGGAGGTACGAAGGAATTCACTTTAACTACTGCTGGCCAAATACCTTCCCACAAGGTTTCTGAGCAATGAAGTTTCTGAACACAATTTTGTCCGTGCCACAGCTCCAGTTAGTGGATGTCACCTTACAACAAGGCGCAGATCTGGGCTGCGCTCAAATCAATTCTCTGACTCGGAGAAACCATGGTCAAGCCCGACACAGGGCTCACCCTTCCATTTCCTCAGGGACTTCCCAGCCTCTTGCAGAAGACAGCCTCTCAACTCCACCAACAACACAAAGTTATAAACTTTTGCAAGACCGACAATTTTTTTCCCGTATCACAGTGTTCCTTGGTGCATTCGTTTATGCAGTCTTCGGAGGATCTGAGAATTCTACAGCATGCCTAAAATTTGGACAAGACGAGGCCTGGCTGCAGCCGCCTTCCCTCCGCACTCCAGCACAACCACGTCTGCCACTGGGCAAAGTTGCAGATGTGATCTTTACAGAGGACCGCTACATCCCCTCACCTTACAAAGCCGAGTTAGAAACACACAATTCAAGTAACTTGCGCACCTAAACAGCCAAAAACGCAAACCCAACACTTCCACTTTTGCACTCTCAGCCGCTACTTTTGACAAGCGAATTCACAACCTCCCACCTGTCAGCTCGACCAGAGCGCAGCCAGCGCAGCCTCCCAAACACCGGCCCTCCAAAGCCACAAGCCAGCGGGGTAGAGCCCCGCAGCCTCCCTTTGCCGGAGCACCGAACGAAGACCTCGCTATAAAAGACACCTGGAGAGAAGCCAAGAGAACGGGGTCGCCGGCACCGGCTCACAAAGTTCACGCCCGCAGAGCCGCGTCCCATCCACCGCTCCGCACCGCTCCCACGGCCGCCGGTTTGCCCCCCTCTTCCCCACCCCGGGGTCACGGCGCTTCTCCCCAGGAGAGCGCGGCGAGAACCCGCGGGGCCTTCGCAGGGCAGGAGCCGCACGGTCCCCGGCGCCGTCGAGGCCGGGCAGGCTCCAGCGGCACCACCGGGCAGGGTAGGCTCTGCCGCCGCCGCGCTGAGCCAGCCGGGCGGGCCCCGTTATTCTGCCCGGGCGGCGGAGGGGCGCTGGCAGCGGCAGGGCCGCCC
>WEIS01101738.1:0-12220 GCA_013389965.1 Todus mexicanus
TTAATAGCATTAAGTGAAGAGGAGGATAACATAGTAATGAAGTAGCATTTATACCGATGATCTAACAGCAGTCATGTAAATGTAGTTACATATATTCTTCCCTCCTGGGTCTCAAGCATTTCCAATAAGAACAAAAATGAACCTTTATTTAAACAATGGAGTAAAAATGTTTCTTTTTTATTAGGAAGACAGAACTCTGTTTTTCTCCTTTTAATCTTGCCATCTAGTATGTACATTTAGAATTTATTAATATTTGGAAGTTTGTTCTTCTGGCTAGAAAATGCTGATCACAGCTTAAAATGTCAGCATAGGAGAGCTCTTTGAGTAAAACAGCATTCCTTTTTCTCTGTAGGCAACTCAATCCGTTGTGCAGCTCTCCCATTTGAGGATAATATGTAACAAGCAGGAATAGAAATGTGCTTTTTCACACTGAGATCAAATCTCTAACATGTTCTTTTCTGTTATTCGTTATTTTTCTATGCAACATATTTTTTCTTTGTTTTACCTTAGACCTTTAAGCACTGATTTGAAGTCTTCAGAATTAGACACGACCACTTAATATTCTTGTCCATCTATAAATTGCCTTCCTTAGCATTTAACCTGCAGTAAGAATGATCTTATCCAGCCAGAGGGTAGTTAACCTTAAACAAGTGCATTTTAAACAGGTAGACAACTGATGTTTTACGTAGATCTTTCACAACTGATCTTCAGTTCAAGAATGAGAAAGAAGTGTTATTTATATCACATAATAGGCTCCTGTTAGGGATCTCTTACTGAAAGGGTTAGAGCAGGTCTACTGTGCGCTGTTTGAGAAGGTTTTATCTCTTCCTGAATTATCTTCTTCTTGATAAGCTACCACTTAAAAGTATGATGGATGTCATAGCGATTTCCAAATCAAGACTGGTTTTCATAGAACTGTCCCTTAATAAATATTTGTCTGTGGAGGTGCCACAACCCTCGTGATATATCTTTAAAAAATATAGATATGTGGCAAGTAGTCTTGGTAACTTCTATTTCTGACACTAAATAAACTCAAGTCTTCTTTTTTGCTTTCTAATTCCTAATAATTAATATAAAATGAGAAAATTAGCTATAATGCCAACGCTTACAGCATTCTATTAATTACATCTCTGTGTACCAGACATGCTATATCTTAGGTATCCAGTTCAGGGTCCATTTCTTATTTGCTTTCTAACACAGAGAGAGTGAAAGAAGCAAGCTAATCATACAAAAGGTTTTGAATTTACTGGTCAGCACATTGTCTCTTTCCGTTGACTTCCTGTGAATTCTTTATTGCTATGTTAAATCCACAAGGTTTGGAATAGACTGGATATCAAAAGGGATATGAGAAGGAGCTGCAGACTTGCCATACTGAACATATATTCTCACCCAATCTGTCATAGCAGTGATTTATACATGCTGGCTACAGATCATTGTGAGGAAGGATTTGTAACAGTGCAGTTCATGCCAGAGTTAAGAATTTAGGGGACTAGTATGTTTTTTAAGACAAAGGTTCAGGACTTTCCTGTAGTTAGACAGATACTCCCTTATCTTTCTTTAATCAATAACAATGTTGTACTGTGGCCTTTTTAAGACTTAATTTCTACAGGTTTGTATATAATTGTTTTTCAGTTTCCACAACAAAATAACGTGTTAAGACAAAAATCCCTGCTGAATCAAAACAATTGTACAGACCTGCCACTGGCTTCTTTCCAGTGGGAGTTAGGGGATTGCATGTGCAATCTGCACTTGAGACCTTCTATAAGACTTGCCATTTATTAGTTCAAATGTTCTGCAAGAATAGCCCATGGGTTAACTTAAAAAAGATCCACTTCATTGCTTCCTAATACACCTTCAGCAGGCAAAAGTGTCAGCACACTTAGGAGACCTCTGGGCTAAACAGGGAATGTTAGGTAGATATCCCAGCTGCACAGCAACCTCCTATGATGCTTCATCTGCTTTCTGCAGCGTTTTGTTCTAAAATGAGTACCACAGAAATGCCATCATCACAATAGGTTCTCACTTAAAGTAGGAGCAGACAAGATTGCCACAGGATTAATTCGTCCGAAGACACAACAATTGTTGGAGCTGGGCAGAGGACCAGAGCGCAATTTCTAAGGATTCCTTTTGCTACTCAGTCCAGTTAACACAATGGGCATTTGTACAAAGCACAAGATGAAAACAGGTTGACACTGCTAAGACAAGATTCCAATTCCTTTTGACCAGTTCTGGCTGGTGGGGGGAAAGTTGGTTTTCTGATTTTGTAGTTAGGCCTGTGCGACAATTGTATGGGTGTTCTAGATTTACATCTTTTCATTTTAATGCCAAACTGCTTTTCCATTGCTTTTCTATGGAAGCATAGTCCTGCAGCTAAGAGATTGCAAACATAAGCTAATTATTCTTTTATCTTTCTTGCCATTTCATTAGTGTTCTGGGACAGAATCCAACTGCCATGGAAGTTTTCTTAATCCTCCAACTCTAATGTCTTGCTGACCACTACTGACCTGATAATGGTACTCTGCCATTTTTCTTCTTCTATTTTTTTTTTCCTTTGGAGTTTTATACTTATCTTTCTGGCTTTTGTTCCCAAGTGCTTATGTGAGACACAGATCTCATCTATATTTTAGAATTATCTTTTTCTTCTATCAGTGAAATTACCATTTTATGCCTTAAAGATGTGACTGTATTCTCCAATGACCTCTTGTGGCTAACGTATTTGAACGTTATCTTATTTACTTAACCTTTCACTCACTCCTTTCTCTTTTGAGACTTTCCTCTAACACTCTTTGCAGTATTAATATTCGTATCTTCTATCCCCTTGTTTCTTTGGAAATTCGCCTGTTTGTTCTCTGTATTACTACTGCTATGGGATGTCTGTAATGAAGGAATGAGGTCAAAAGAATTTCTAACAATGAGGAGAGATGACCAGCGGAAAGCAGCAAGATTTGGTTAATCCACTGAAATTTCTTGTAGACGAAAGAAAGCAGAGCTTCTCTATGGGACTCTGTTTCTTTTGAAGTATCATCAAAGAATGGGGACATATCTGCTGAATATTACTGAAGTCCCAGCAGTGCATTTACTCAACGTCTGAAGTTCTAAAGGAGAATGGGGAAAAAGAAATGACTAGATGTGTTTAATGATTTACATAATGATAATCAGATCTGGCAATAAGTGTTTACACATAAAGCTGTCTAGAATTTTCCATTACAGGACCACTTCTAAGAGTGGACTACAGTTAAGCCCTTCAAATTAAAGTTTTGCCTAAGTTAATTTATTATTTTACATTTAAAGCAACTCAGCCTTTCTGATCATCTAGATCAATGGATTTAAAAACAGAAAAAAAAATAAAAATCAATGGATTTTGTATGTAATAAGCATTGCACTAATGTGTTCTAATAATTCTTTTTTGCAATGTCAGTGTGACATTTGACACTGAAAGAAAGAAGGAAGAGATGCCACAGGGCATCATTTCAGGCTGTCATTTGTCCCCATTGCAAATTCATCTGGCTTTATTTGAATGGGCAGTGATTTCAAATTAGGGGATGGCAGCAAACTCTAGGCAAGAGAGCCAACGTGCAGCAGGCCATCCCACAACTGAGCCATGGTGCTGAGGGAGCAGGCTTTTCTGCTGAACAGACGGATCAACCCTGGGGGCTCCGTGGACCCCCACTGTGCCTGTGCCTCTCCTGGCTTGGGCAACTGGCACCTGTGCAGGATGGAGAATAAAAGTGACCATCCTTGCTTTGTGCCAGCCATGTGGAGGAGAAGAAGGAAGACATTGTTCACTGCAGGGAAGGGAGGAGTGCAGAATGCAGAAGTCTCTAGCCCATATAATTGTGGCTGATGGGGTGTTGTCTTCTGTAGTTTTGTGGCCTTGACTGACAGAGGTCTGTTCTGAGAGGCTGAGGATCTTTACTGGCTCACATGTAGACCAATGTGTCTCTATCATAGTGGTTTAGGCATTCTTTTTGTTATCAGTGTTTCCTTTAAACAACATAGACGTATTTATACCTATATATTAATAGAAGACTTACCTGGGAACTAAAAGAACTTATCTTCTTGCTACCATCAGCTCAGGTGAAGGATCATCACACATTATTAACTGTGCCTACCTGAATACGTAGCACCCACTATCCGCAGTATAAATGCAGTTGTGAAAACCTACACACTCCGTTCTACATGCACTAGATCAAGAGTCTATTAAAACTGCAAATGCAGTAACCAAGACTCAGAAAGTTCCAGAATTGGAGGTGCCTCTGTGACCTTTATTTAGCCGCCTGTGTTTTTGCATTATTCTGCAGTCTTTAATTGGGTGATCAAAGTGAGCATCTCCTTATTAGTGCGCAACATGAGTTTCTCTCACTGGTAATGAATAATGTGGTTGCCTTCAGTGCCCCAGACTCATTTGCAGCAGAAATTTCTCATCTCTAACATGGGACTAATAACTATTACCCTACCGAGACAGGGTCTTAGGAAGGTAATGCTTAGGAAGGTACATGTTTAAGATGTACTCAGAAGCTGCAGTAAGTCAGCTAGCTTAAGAAAAGACAACAAACTGAATGCAGATAATATTCAGTAAATAAAACACAAGGTGCTTAAAATAAAAAGAAATGTTGAACAGCAGCATCCAGTGAAACTCTGCTGTGGTACATGAAAAAGGATTGGATGTTGATTTAAACTAACATGGGTAATTTTTCATTCCCAGTTTTCTTTATTTTCCAGTATTTTACTTAAATTTCCTCTGGATGCTTGCAAGGGTTTTTTTTCTTTTGTTTTTGCTTTATTTTATTTTATTTATTTTTTGTTTGTCCTTTGCATGAAATATATTATTGTACTTGGATAGGAAATTATTTTTGAAACATCTAAGCAATCAGGCTAGCAGCATATTCTAATTTAATTCAAGCATGAAATATAAGCATGAACTTTAGCTTGCATGGTTTTTTGGTGTTTTTTTTTCTGTAGTCACAAAGTTATTCTGTTGATCTCAAGGCAACAACAATTAAAAAATGACAGTATTTTTCTACTGGGTGTTTCACTTCTTATTTCTGCGTACCAGAGGAAATATGCACTTGATCTGGCACTTTGAAATGGAATGAGAGAGTGGGAGAAACCTATTCAATTTTCATGATAACTTGCAGAATTTGAAATAATTCAGTCCAGTCTCTTCAAAAACTGGCTGCTTTTCCAAGCAAAGTTATCAGTCTGTCATGCTGTTGTCTCCTGTCATAAAACTGTCATCACAGTCTCTCTGATGTGGCAATCCTAGGGGCACTGGCCAAGCTTCTTGGCTCAGTGGTGCTCAGATTTTGCATGGCAAGCTATGTTGCAGCAATGAAAGTCACATGATTCTTCTGCCACAACGTGGGAGATACCATGCCTTTCATTCCTAATGTCATAAAATGCCATCTTGACATCTGGATATATTCCCACTCCATTTGAAATATCAGCTGTTTTTTCCCCTCACTGTTGACCTTTCTTACTTCCTTATAATTTGTGAGCTATCATTCAACAGCCTGCTTCTTCTTTTTTTTAAAAAAAAAATTTCTGAAAAGTGCTGGGAAAGGGTCTGCATAACACTGAGTGTTCATCAAAATAATGGGTGTGCTTTTCCGTCTGAGCTGTGCATAGGATCAGAATGCCAAGAAAGATCTGCAAGAATCAAAGAATCAGAGGAAAAGCTGCTTTGGGAGGAACCCCTGAAAATCATCTTGCCCAACACCCCTCTCAAAGCAAAGCGAAAATGTATACTCTTATCTTTCAAGGCAGGTTTTGGATCCTATAGTCATACTGATGCATTTCTTGACTGTGTTTGCTGTATGTCCAAGTATTGTTATATCAGAAATTATGCTGTAATTGATTGAATTAAGTATACATGACAAATTCATATCATCTTATATCTTGCAAGTCAGTTTAATTCCCTCATCGTGTAACTCTCAAGAATTTTTTTAAAGACTTGTTTAAAGTTTAAATAATCTTCTTAGATTCCAATTTGCTGAGTTAGGGCTGCTATAAAAAGGATATGTGGTCTAGCTTGAAATAAGATCTACGCTGAACAATGGTTGTTTACAGGTGATACATTCAAACAGAACTATAGCTGTATTTTAATTTTATTTTCTACACTATCCACATATTGTAGTGATGGATGTACAAGAACTCTAGAAAAACTATACTCCAGACGGTGTTTTCATCCTTAATCTTTTCCATCAAGTCCCCAGCCTTTAAGTCTTCCATTAATCACCAGTTTGTTGTAGAAAATAATCTTCTAAAGTTGTTTATGTTTCTTGCCAGAACTATTTTAACTATCTGCTTTCACCTCGTAATCAGTACTTTGTACAGTTTTTGTTTGTTTCATCATAGGCAATAAGTAATGTTTCCATGAACCATTTTCTGTTAAATTCCTCTTGAGAATGTTCAAATAACAGACTTTTTTTAAGTCTAAAGAAATAATATGGTGTTTTTAGCATGAACTACTCTGTGATTAAAGGTTCATATTCCAACTAGCTGTAACTTCTGCCTTTACCATTATAGATAGATCAAGTTTTCTTCTATTGTAGTTGTTAGTTCTGATGCAGTTATGGTCTCCATGGAAGTCTGTGAGCCTGACTCATGCAATGAGGGGAAAACCACTTTTATAATAACGTGTTTCTTAATTAAAAGATTGACTAAATTACTCAGTGGAAAAAAAAAAAAGTTTGATAAATTTCTGTGGGAAAGGTATCATCTCTGTAGGACAAAGTAGGGCTATCTAGAACATGCCAGCTATGTGTTGCCATATAGTAATCTGTTAGAATTCCTCTCAGTGTGATCCAGTTCCTGCATTTGCAAAGCTTTCCTTGTTTAAAAATGTGTAAAATGAGATGAGGTGGTATTTGGGGGATTCTTTTGTCCTTTGAATTAGTGGTGCATAGTGCACAATACTTAAACTATACTCCTAACCTGCCACACTCTCTGAAATTTGTCTCTTGATGACTTTGTTCATCAGTATCTTATCTGTAGACACTATTTGCTTTGTCTTTGACTACCAGTACCATATCTTTCTTTGTAAAAGAGGTGTAAAAATAGTTTTGGCAAAACCATCTTCAGTTAGGACAAAAAACACGTCACACAAAGATACAGTCTATTAGTATCTCAGCACTAGCGTTTCTTCCTAGAAAAGAAATGGCACTTTCAGGGTTATACAGGCTACCCATGTAAAACCTTTATTTGGCATCTCTGCGTACTGAAACTGTCCAACTAGCTGATAAGTGGGCACCATGCCACTGAAGCAGATGGGCATAGCTTTAGAGAGCCAAAAGACAATGTATGTGCACCAAGTGTGGATGTTGGTGGCAGGCTTCCCAGTCAGTGATGTCTTAACGATTAAATGTCCCAAGTTTTTTGCATCTGTAGTTACAGAGATGCCAGCCTTACTCCTAGGTGGTGTTTGAAAATATCTCCTGTTTTATTTTTAAATTACAAAGAACTTTTTGAGAATGCTTGATCTAGAACGTACTTGAGACAAGAAGGTTAGCAGTAAAGGAAATAGTAACAATAGCTTTTTCCAGGCACATGCTGTCACCCAAAACTGAGGTTTAAACTAGAGTTCCAAAAGGAGAAGACTGAAAGCATTATTTAGGGTATTTGAGATATGTGGTGGAGAGAAGCAACACATTTTCGGAGAAAGAAAACAGAATCAGAGAAATACAATTACTGTAATTTTACCAAAATTTGGAGGTTACATCATGAATGAAAGAGACTCAAAGGTATGAATAAGCAATGTTATGCTATTCTTTGATTCTATCCCATTTAGGGAAATAGAATTTTGCCAGTCTATGTATATTAAAAGGGCTGGACCACAAAATTACCTGATTACATCACCACTTTATTCTCAGAACTGGAAGAATCTTCTGCATACAGTAGTTTTAGGGGGTTTTTTTTGATGCAAGTTGAAAGTGAAGTAAAAGACAGTTTCTCTAAGATACACTAAGGAAGGTCTGTCTTTGTTTCCTGAATAATACAGAACCAAACATGCATACAGAACCAGATATAAACCTTCCTCAGGAAGGCCCTAATTCATCCAGTAAATTAAGTGTAATATGGTCTGGTGATTTGAGCCAAAGTCAGATATTGACTGATTGATCGATAAATGAGGAAGATATTCTTAGAATAGTACTTCCTTTGAATAAATGCAGTTTGATTTCAGTGTGAAAACAATGTTTTTTAGAAATACATAGCCATTAACTTCCCTGAAGAAGCAAGTGAAGTCCATTTTGCATTTTATGCCCTATTAGAAAGAGTAGTGTTTGAGTATCTACTTTTATTTTATTGTTATAGCTTCAGATTTCTTTTTTGTCTCATTAAGTACATTTGAGATTGAAAAAGACTGAGAAAAGCCATGTTTTATTAAAACATACTGATCTTGCCAAATCAGGCAGTCCTGCCAGTTGGATGTGCCAGAAGGGAATAAGGGAAGGGGGTGTGTGTTGCCTTCCTCTCTCCCCTCCCCGTGGCTCATTAGCATCACTCAGTGAGTCAGGCAAACTCATGTGGGCACAGCGACAATCTCACAGGAACGCACCCCTGACGCAAGAAAGCTGCATCTGGTCCTGTGCTCACCATATAGTTTAATGAAGCTATCTTTTGTGCCTCTAGAATTTGGCTCTATCCACGTCAGTTGTCTTAGCCTTCTAAACAGCATTCAGTCTGGCTCCATAATATGGTTGGCTTGAAACAATTGTGCTAGTTAGGGTCTCTTTAAAGGCAAACACTCTGCAGATCCAATTTATGTCTGTTTGTTTCCTTCAAAGAATGGAAAATGACCTTTGCTGCTGACTGGTACTTTCAAAACAAGCACCAACCTCCCAAAACAGAGCTGCCAGACAGTGACTTTGAAAGTCTGTGTGCTCTGTTCCTGAGCTGTGAAACACAAACTCTCAATAGCCACCTCTCAATTTTTTTTCCAAAATTGTGGAGCGGTCTTGGAAATTTTTGAAAATTTGTGCTTTAGAAAACAGTTCCAATAGAAGTAACAAAGCACCTAATGGTCCTCACTTATTTTTTCTTTGACAAATATATCTTTACCTTCAATTAAATCTCTTTTGGAATGTCAACACCAAGGACCAAACGCAAAGCCCTGTGAGCTCAATGGCCATGCCTCATGGTTTTGACTGTTAAGGCAGTAAGTCAAAGAAAAGAGAAGAAAACAATACCTGGGAGGCTGAATACAAACCTATCAATTTATCAAAAATATCTTATTGTAAATGGCTTCATTTTTTTATGTATTCACTGAGGGAGATGGATTCCCTTTATAAATAGTTGCAGTTGGCACGCAAATACTGAGGCATCAATAAAAGAATCTAGATAAATGTCAGTAGAGTTCCGTTCCTAGCAACAGTATCTATTGATTTTATTTTTTGCATTGTTAAAAATGAAACATTGAAAGAATTCTGAGTGCCCTGATTTGTATTTTTAATAGGGAATTTAAATGGGCACAGCTGCTAAAAATGCCATTAAAATAAACCGTTCAATGACTGAATTATAATCAAGATTTTTCTTTTTGGGTGCTTCTGCAAAGGCCAGAGACACCAAGGAAACAGCCAATACATGTGTAGCTCCAGAAATATGCTGATGTCTAAAGCAAATTATGGCTTCTCACCTTTCCATGAGAAACCTCTCTGACATTGCAGCAAGAATATATTTCTTATGTTTATTTTATCTGGAAAAAACCACCTTGCCTTCCTGGCTACACAGTGTCCAATTCAAGCATGAGATGGAGACAGGTTTTCCACCCAGGCCTGGTCACTCAGCAGGATAGGTGGGTTTCTTGTAGGGCTGCCTGAGATTGAAATGAACCTGAACTGGTCCTCAACATGTGAGGCCGGTTTACCTGGGATGAATTGCAAGCATATGGCAGGGTGAGCATAGCACAGAGTCCACATGGAGAAGCACTGCTACCCTGCAGAGGAGTTGGGCAGAGAGTGAGGCTTGTTGGACCAATCTCAAGAACTGGTACCATCAGCAGAGCCTCTTGGTAGGGTGGTGGTCCCCAGACTGGGCAACAGCAGGAAGGGAGCAACACCACTTCTTGCTAAGGGGCTATTCACATATTCTACAGTTACACAATCTATTGCTAAGCTTTTTTCCAAATATTTGTAACAATTGAAGTAGCCTTGTACATACAAAGTGATTCTTCCATCTGTCTCTTTTGTGCTAAATGTGTGGAATTTTTTAGCAGCAGATTCATTCCGTACTAAGAGTCACCCCGAGGTAAAGCCTTGGGCAAGGCAATAGCAGTTTCTAATATCTAGTGATCTTGTTCATAGTTCCTTTTCACTGGTAATTTATTGATAAAATATTCTATTGTGCTACAAGTTACAGTGAAATTTTACAGCTGCAGTTCCACTAGTTTTCCCCTAAGATTTAGTAACCAAAGATATCCATAGAAGGTATCTTGAACTCTTGTGAACGCAATTTTGACACTGATCACTAAGTATGAACTCTGAAAAAATCCAAGGCTTGAAATACTTAGTGTCTTAATGGGCTAGAAGGCAGGGTCTAGGAAAATATTTCAAAATATTTCTAGCCCTTGCATTGAAGAATCAAATGACCTCCAAAGTCACAGCATTTTGATTTGGTTCTTTTTTTCTGTGTCAACTATAATATGAATTTAACAGCTGATAAGAACCACTTAAAAATAATGCCATTTCAAAGCCATGGCTTCAAGTTTTTAGATCTTGTACAGCATTATTTTCTAGTACTAATAGCTCTTGAGGTGACTCCTGACAGATTCATGTTGGAATTGAAGCTGATGGGTAGACGAGGATCAAGAAAATACTATTTTGAGGGTCACTATTGCCTGACCATCTCAGGTCTTGAAAAGTAGAGATATTACTAGAATTCCAACATAAAGAAAGCATTTTGAGCCTGTTTAAGTGAGAATTATCTGTATAGCATTTTTCTGTTACTTACTTTCAATTAGTCATTTCTATTCTGAGGATTAATAATCTCTTCCACAAACAAAACAAAGCTGAAAAAAACTAAGAAAGTAACACAAGAGGTAAAATATCAGTCCATGTGTGAATATATGCATGTACATGTGTCTGCAGATGGAAGTACTGTGCTGCAGGAAACTGAGTATTCATATATTTGAAGTTATTTCCTGCTGGTAAATGTTTCAGAACAAAGATGTGATAAAAATATATAAAGGGATTGAATGACAAGTGAAACCAAACCAATAAAATCTCTACTGTTAAGTATAAAAGACAAATATGTCCTGCTAAAATTTGTGCTTTACCTTGCTTTGTTCAGTAAACAAAATGTGTGTTTGCTAAAAAGATCATGAGCTTTAACATATAGATACAGAAGAAGCCAAAAAATAAACAAACAAACAAACAAAACATCAAAAAAAAAATCAGAATTGTAAGGAGGATGACAGAAAGCAGTTGTGGGGTTTTTTTTAAGAAAACTCTTCATGAAGTAACTACTTATTTACAGAATACTTTGATTTGGGGATCTAGGAAATTTGTAGCACCCTAGTGTAAGATAGTAGGTTGACTGAACAATACAAAAATATAAGCTTTGTATTTCTACATGCTTACTTTTACTTATTGGACATTCACCCTTATAGCATCAGCATGATATGAAAAGAAATCTTGATTAAGGATAGAGTGACTACACTGAGACAATGTTTATTTTTCTCATGAAGGCTGCATGAATGGGCCAAGATGTCTCCTGAGTTGGTAATGGGATGGAGGTTTGTCAGATAGTGTTTAGGGTAGTATTTTAAGATTGTACAGTTTTATACTGTAGCAGAAGCTGAAAAATAAACAAAAGTGATGCAATACCCAAATGCAGCTGCCATGTTAGCAATTCTCTCAATCTTTTCCAATAAAATGTAAGGAACTGTGAATCCAAGAAAATGAAAAAATGAATTATTCAAGCTTAAGCATTAATGGTCCACCATTGTGTGTAGGTACAAGAGACAATAGTTCTCAGAAGATGTTTTTTCAACAGTCCTTTGGGGCTCTTTTACATTAGTGACATTTAAATTGCTTTATTCATTTTGTTTATGAGGGGGGGAAAAAGGGAGTGCGTATCTGTATAGCGCAGTGTTATTATCTCATTTTTGATGTCACCTGTACAAGATTTTTAATGGGCTTTGTGGCAATGGGAATTTAGCCTTGCAGGAGTTTAGCTTTCCAAACAGCAAGGGTGGAGTGATCTGTGTTAGACACTGAGAAAT
>WEIS01101768.1:0-13739 GCA_013389965.1 Todus mexicanus
CCCTGGGAAAGCAAACCAGGACAATGTCTTTGTCTTAGCCGAGCATCATTTTCACGTTATTTCTCTAGGTTAGGAAATATATTCTTCAGAAACTCTCAGGTAAGCCCCTTTTGCCCTCAAACCCTCTGCAAGGTTGGTTTCTCTAACTCAGTGGGACAGCTGTTTAAGTGGGTTTTTTTTAAAAATGAAAGCAGCCAGAATTCTTAAAATCCTTTAGCTCACTTTCGTTGTTAATACATGCAGTATGTACTTACCTAAACTTGAGAGTAACAATTTAAGTTTGTCTGCTTTGTACTTGACTGATCATTTAACTCCAGTATACTCTCAAATAGGTAAATCTTGTAGGACATAGTCGCACTATTCTGCAATTTATTTACTTTCAGTTTTGGTTTTGTAAGCAATTGATTATTTTAAAATTGACACTGCCATCCCATGTAGTTAGATGCAGTGATAAACAAAAGAGGTCCCTCTCAGATCCTGAAGGAAATGTGCCATTTTATAATAATCACATTCAGTATCCTGTTCAAAGATTGAATTTTACCCATTACATGCTTTTTCTCCTGCTGTGCAATTCTCACTAAAGCATAGAATCTTCTTCTGTTTCAACATGCACTGCATTACATCCTTTGTATCACCCATGCCAGCCACAGCTGTGACACTGTAACCCTGAAGAAAGCAAAAAAATTAATGACTTAGAACCTTTCTGCCTGAAATCCAGGTTGATTAGCTTCCACAAAATCATGCTTTCCGGGGTATTCATTAATGAAATCCTGCAAATTAGGCTTACAATACTCACAGCCAGAATTTATGGCAAGGTAACAAGCCCACTAACTGCTTCTGTCTCATATAAACCTTTCCTTGAGCAGTGGTTTTGTATTTATCACTGTATCTGATCAATTAAATTCCATGTTAGGGTTTTGTTTTGTTTTTTCTTTCTACTGCCTTCAAAATTCATATGTTATTTCATGGGCCTGTTTTCCTGTAGCACGTAGAAAACTCCTCTGCACATTTTTATCTGCACACCAGCTTATGCATCTTTGGTCATAACAGTAAATCTTATCTCCCTTGTACACAATTTTTTATTCTTTCATTCGGCCATAAAGCCAGCTTTGAAGGAACTGCAAAATACTGGTCTCTTTTATGGAATGACAGATCAGCTACTGCCTTAAAAATGGCCAGGATCTGGGCCTAAATCTTTTCTGTCTTTCCCTTCTGACTCTGATAGTTTGCTATAATTTGAGAGAAGCAGTTCTACTGAATTTGGGTAGATAAATGTTATGGTTGTCTTGCAGACAGAATAGCATTTAGCTCATAATAGACACTTGTTATTTTACAGTTAAAAAAAGCAAATTCTGAGGTCTTGTCCTGGATGCCTAAATGCATATGTGACTTACTTACAGAGTGTATTTTGGCACAAGAATGTGGTACACAATGATCTTATTTAGCAATATTTTGAAGAACATGCCAATTCTGAAAAAACAGCCATTCAAATATGTGACAGTTGTGCATTCTCTCAAAGAGGATATAAAGTTGAGAAATGTTTGCTTGTGATATTTATCACTGTTTATAAGGAGAGAATTTTCATGAATGTCCTTTTTCAATTTTCATTCTACAAAATAGTTTATGCCAAACGGGAATATATCATCAAGTAAGGCGAAGTTGGGTAAGCACATGTTTTTTGTATATAATAAGTACATTGCGGTCTGAATTCTGTTCAGACTGAAGTTGTTTCACTGGTTTTTTTACAGAGAGGTTAGAATGAAGGTTTAAAATCAGCATAAGATCCCTTGTTGCTTATGATTGAAAATATTAGTGAAAAGACTACTTGGTTCGTATGAGAGGTTTAGAAATCTACTGTTAATATTAATATCCTGGACTGATCCTTCAAGTCAAAAAGAATTGACTCATCCGGGGACCCAAATACTGTAGTGTTGAGTCTCCATTATCTACTACATCAGAATGAGAATTGCTGACATGTAAATTTTATGTAGGTTTTAATAGGTTTTCCAATACAGTTTAACATCAGTGAATGGGACTATTATTGAAAGGAAGGAAAAGGCTGTGGATTGTTTCTGTTTTGATAAAAAATTGCTGATTTTCCTAAGTGATTGAGATGTCTATATTCTGCTGAAATCCAAATGAGAATCTGTAATTCTCCTGAGATTATTAATGATGTAGTTTTCCCTCACTGTGTTTCCCTTTTTCTTTTACTAATAGATTTTTGTGTTTTCTTTTAAAGTTCTGTATGTGATACACAAAGTAAAAAAATCCAAAATGAGAGCGAGCTGAATGCCATTCAGGCACTATCCTAAAGCTGTTTTGTAATTTTAAATATTTAACATAATGTTATAATATCAATGGATGGATACCTGGCAAGATTGACTAAAAATAGATGTTGAAAGAAGAAAACTAGTCCCCATTTAACAGTGCAAAAGGGCTCTAATATGATTCAGAGCCCGTGGGAAATGTGATAAGATTAGTTATTGTTGTGTCTGCCAATTAAATAAAGCTCATCAAATTATTCATAGCAAATAAAGTCTGTTGCAAAATGAGCCCATTTTACTCACAGCAGACTGGTCGAAGATGCTTCAGTTTCTCTAAATGTTGCTTTTTTGGGTACGTCTGGGAGGGATTAGGAGACCATTCATACTGGTCAGCTGTCCCTTTGACTGGTAACGCGCACAATACAATATTTTTGTTCATTCCCGTGATGACAAACTTTTGACATTTTGGAGGGAATTAATACTTTCCTATTTGTAAAGAACGCTGAACTTTTAGTACAATTTTATAAGAGAGAAAATAAAAAAGGAGTACTAATACATCCTAAAGGCACTACAAATAGATCCTAGCAATGTATAGAAGCATGATAATAATTTCAGATAACTAATGAACTGAACACTTCTGGTATAAATGTTTACATGATAGAAGAACTGTAGGGATTTAGAGTTCTGGTACCTGTCACACGACCAACAGATAACTGAATAGTCACATCCAAGTTCACCATGAACACCTGAATATAGCACACCAAATACAGCATCTTTATTCCAAAGCATGTAATACTTTAAAATTCATGTATATTTTTTGTTCTCTGAATACAGCACTTCCCCACAGGTTTATGCTACACTTTACAAATCCACAGCCAAAAGGCTGATGCTCAAACTGTTAGCTGTAGTTTGGAGATGGCAGCCTCATTCACTGAGGTAGAAAGAACCTGCGGCGCTCAAACCACTGCAGTATTAGTGCTGATAAATATTTGCACCCAAACAGTCTCCCACTTGGGTCAGCGGTTCACCTCAGCACAGATGTGATACAGCCACCCTCTCAGAGATGGTGGGGAGCTGCACAGGAGCCAGGACTGTTTGTGCCACTGGGCTATGCCACTGGGTCAGGACCTCACCAGCTCTCTGTAGAAGGTTGTATCTTCTTGGTTTTGCTAAGTCCTGATCTGACTTTGAGGCACTTCAAAACATATTTTAATAATAGTTTTGGTGCTGCAAATAAATTTCTGATTTTTCCTGACTATAGATCTGCTAACCAGTGAAGGAGAAAGAAGCTGCTTACACTTAGGAGAATGGGAGTGCAGGTCTACTTTGTACTTGTTAAACTCCAGTTATCTATAGAAAGAAAATTCTCTAGCTCTACAGCATCGTCCAGTTTCAGGCTATGCAAAAAGATCAGACAGCGCTTCTACTCACAACACAGACACAAAGGTTAATGAAAGCCAGGCCCTTTGGGTTAAAATCTGTTCCTTGCTGCCACTGTAACCATTCTGTGAATTAGATAAGAGTGCTTTCTTGCCATGTGGCTCTCTCACAATTAGAGAAGCTTCACATAAAGAACTTTTTCATTTTACTGTTTCTGTTTAGACTATTCTGGGTTTTTTTAGAAACAGCTGTGCAATTGAGTATCTAAGCTTAGAAACACTCCAGGCAAGTAGTTCAGGTGCTATATAATGACCAGAGCGCTGGAAACCAAAGATGATGTTGTAGATAAACAGCACGGTAGAAAGGTAAAGCCTGTAAAAGCCTCTTGCTCATATCTGACACTGTTTCAGGCTTCTCCTCACCTTTCAAGTGGAGTATGGACCTTTTTAAAAGAATCTATAACATAATTAGAACAAAATATAGAGCCTTAAGAAACCACGCCTAGAATTTATGGAATAGTTTATCAGACTTGTCAACAATTTTATCTTCCGGAAAATAACCCGAAGTACATCCTGCTAGCCAGCCCATTATACAGAAACAGGTACCCACTAAGCACTGAGCTTCCTGTTTCCAGTAAATCTCTACTCTCCCTTTACTCTCATTTCGCTCTGTAATTTTGCAATGCTTCTCAGTGGAAGTACCCTTTTCATGAAAATCAGTGGGCACCAGCTTCCCAGCCCATGAACATACACACTCTGTTCCCAAATAGTCTCATTCCTTCATCCAGCTACTTCACCAAATGCCAACAGTTTCCCCTATTCAATGAACACACTTCAATGCCTGTGCATTCTGGGTCTAAAATTATTTCAATGGTAGCATTTATACATACAGCACCTTTTGTCCCAAAGCCTTTTAAACAAGATAAAGATATACATGCTTTGTCCAGAGGTCATTTCATCCACCATGGAAATGCAGCCAGCCATGGTTTGAAAAGCCGCAACAGTTAATAGCGCATAGTAATATAAGAGCAGTTTAGGTCAGCAAATATGAATGCATTTGTTCCCAGTGAAGCTGTTTACTTAGTAAAGGAGTAAGCAGAATAATTATTCAGTTTCAAGTTTGGCCAGAAGACCAAAATTAACAGCATTCAGACTTCAGTAAAAATGGTGAAGTGTTTAAAGCAGTCACCTAAGTTTGACATTTCATTTTAAAGATGGATGGATGAGCATGTCATTTTGCTGTCAGTGAGTCCCCAACTGGTTTGCCTCAGAGCATTTTTTTATCAATACTTTCTACTTCTTTGTGCAACAAAGATTCTGGTGTTCATCATGTCTCAATCCTTTCACATTTAATGCCTCGCAATCTCTTAGTTATAAACCCCTGGTTCTAGTACGGCAAAAATTAAGAAACTGGAGTAATTATATCACAGCATGTACACTAAAAAGCCTTAATACTTTTTAAAACTAATATTTTTGTTTTATACCCATGAGGAAGACCAAGAACGTTCTATCCAATGGTTTTAGGGCAAATTAGGTTTCTGCTAGGAGTTGCTTTTTTATTTCCTTACCAAAACAAAGAGCAGAAAGAAAAGTGTCCTTTGCAATTTTGATTTTAATTTTATGATTGACTGGGGATTTGGATGCCCTAGGATTATTTGGGGTTGTCCCAGATAAGCAATTGCTTCTATCCCTGCCCTGCATAGCATAGAACCTTATGGATGCTCAACCCCTTCACCAAAGCATAGGGCAAGGGCTCAACTTAGCCCTGTTAGTCCATTTGCTGAAGGTCAGGTTTCTATGATCATGAATCAGAGCTGGTAAATACTCTTGACATGAGCATGGACAAAACTGACACAGGACTATTTGCATAAGCAAAAGCTGTAGTCCAGAGACAGGTATATGGAGAAGGTGTTTGTTTGAAGGAGTCAATCTGGAATACGCCACATCCACATTAGTAACATGATTTTTGCTAGGGCAGCACATCGTGATGCATCAGCAATGCTTCACGAGTACAGACTTAGCCAGGCCTATAATCTACTTCTGATCTTAGCAGTAGCCTCCCACTGACATAATTGATAGGTCTGATTTTAGCCGTGGAGTTCACAGAGCCTAACATTTACACTCTGACCCATAATTATAGTTAGAATATACACACATCTTCCTGCACAAAGAATAAAAAGCTGCACGGCACATCTTCCAGGAAAACCGTAAAGATTCTACTCACCCACCCCTAAAGACAAAATTCCTTTTCAAAGCTTTTCATCATGCTGTGCAGTAGTTGTTAATACTCTGCCAACCACCTGTATGTATCACACAAAGGAGACCATGGAAATAACTAGGATACAAATTCATTATCTGGGTAAAAGATGTTCTTCCTTACAACAATCCAGTTATTCAGGAAGTACGGCATGTTACGAGATATGACCAAGATATTTCTTTCATCAAACGTAATGAAGCTGGAGCAAGCAATGTGAGACTTAACATCGCTGTGACTTTTTACCTCAGGAGGCCAATTCAAAGCAGAAGGCTTTTCAAGTTATTTTATTATAAAGTGAGCAAATCATACGTAAGACATGCACTGAGGGAATGAGAGGCTGCAAAATATTAAAGTAACTCTAGACCACATTAGCATAGCTTTGATCTGCAAGAACAGTACTGGCAATAAACTTTAGCTTTGTACTGATATTTTTGAACTTCCCCATAGTTCCTTGTAATACTCTTTGTTATGTCAAACTTTAACTTTAAATTCAGCATGCAAATTGCCCCATGTGTTTAACTCTCTCCTGATTTATACGAAGTCCAAGAACTGTAGTCAATGGAGGCTTTTTTAGTTTCAAGTTAGCACTTGGATTTAAAAGATCTGATGCCTATAAGTTGCCTATACTTACAAATTGTTATACCATAGTAATCTAGAAAGAGCACCATAAAAAATCCCTAATACTTGTGCAATAACAATATTATTTGGGAATATTTTTTAAAGGCTATCTGATTTGTCATCACCGAAGAAGGAGGATCGGTATTCCTTTAGGTGACCAGAGTGTCTGCCCAGGGAAAACAATATACTCACTTTTGAAACATTCAATTTTCTGTAGATCTGAGTTTCTGTCACTCAAAACAGTACAACAAATCTTGAAAGAAATGGAAAACAAAACCTGTTTCCCAGAAGGCATCATACTAACCACTGCAGCTCATGCACTTTTAATATATTTATGGCTTATATATATTGTAGTGTTCCTTCTTTGGCATCCCAAATTCTTAAGGAATTTTATTAACTGCCTTTTGGGGCTGAAAGCTATTGTCCTCGTGAATCAGTCTGGAATCACGATCATAATGGCATTTTGAAAGAAGGTACTGGAGCTCCACTGTCCTGACTAAGTTGGCAAGTCACGGATGCACTGTGCTGTGAGCTGCATCCCCTGGGCCAGCCTTGGCACTGCCAGCCTAGCAGCAGCAAGCACAGAAGGAAGCGTTGCCACAGGTGGCTGCACAGAGTTCTAGCACAGCTCTCCAGCCGCGTATGGGGCTCATTCCTTGTGATACAAGGTCAACTCTCTAAAAGTCAGATTTTCCAGGAGGGATCCTCCTCTGCACCCACTAGCGTCAATGCACCGAATTTGCCTAGGCAAAATCCAAAAGTAGTTTCCTTAACAGATGAGCATCACTCCTATTCGTAAGCAAGAGTGAAACTAAGCAGCCTTGTAGGGAAACACTTTCCTTCAGATATGATGGTATACATAGGCATTTCACACTTGAATTTTCCTTATTTGGTACATTAGGAAACTGCCAACATTATACGTCAGCTGTTATCTTGTCTGTAGTAACCAGGCCACGTAATTCATTACTTAGTTGCTACAACTATGAAGCCAAGTGTTTAACATAAAATTGTTTACATGGCTTTGACTTAGAAAATCACATGTACTGAAAGAATGAGAAAATACCATCTAAATCTTTATTTTCAAGTTCTTACCTAAATTCTTTGTTTTAATATTGTTGTAGTCATTTTGATAAACAATTTAACATCAGGTAATGTTTTCTTCTAAGTAACGGGATCATCTTCTCCCAAAGCAATTACTTTCACTTTTTTTTCTTTTGAGTTTTATTTTATAAAATGAAATCATCACCATGTAATCCAGACTAATAGCTCCCCTGACAATGTATCAGCACAATACAGAGATACATGGCTCAAACTGTAAGCAAATACAAGCAAAATACTGTATGTCCAAATCTGCCTGCCTTAGGCTGTCAAAATTCCTAACAAAGACTGCCTGTATGGGATATGCTATGTATCAGTACTAATGGCTCTATAAGTTCCAAAATAGATAATGAAATTTTTAATTGGAATTAGACACATGCATCGTGTTTTAGATATCATAGCAAAGGATATCTAGGGTGTATTGCTGGTGGACTACTCAATCAGTTCCTTTGAAAGTCAGACCTGGGGTTATGTTAGTCCAAATACTTCAGAGCTGTTCTTAAAGTTGTGGTAGTTTTTTAAATGTTTAGGGCTTTAACTACTGTGAAATTTTCTAAGATTAATTCAAACCAAAAAATTATCATCACCTCACTGGGATGCCTAGAGACACTCTAAAAGCTTTTATGCAGACTTTTCTTTTTTCAGCTGAGAAGAATTATGGAAAAATTCAGCACCCATTGCAAAATTTACATTGATATATGATCTATAAAAACATAATGGCATCCTGATTTCTTGATTTGAATTTCTTATTTCTGCAGCAAAATTGAGTGGGAAAATGTGACATTAACTGTTCTGCTCAATACTCAGCCTTAAAGTTTGAGTAAATGACTCATTTGAATTTTCATGTTAACTTATCTCTTGACAAATACCATAAGGGATGGACAGGCAAAAATAGGGGTAGCATTTTGAGGAATTTCCTGCAATTTGGAGACTGTCATTTCTGAGCAAATGGAATTCAGTTTTATTTCTTCTGCATTAACAAAACCTGATGTACTTAAAATGTAATAACTTTTGTAGAATTTCACATTGTAATTTCATTTTTCTTGAAAATACAGACTGGAAGACACATTTTTTTAAGAATCAATATGGCATGTTTTCAATCTTTTTCCTTCCACTTCCCTTTCTTGTTTTCTAGAGGAGGTGAAAGTCCATGAATAGCAAATTCAGATCTACCATGAATAGGTTTGCTTCTCTCAGACACTTTTCATAACATTTTAGAAAATTGCCCTAAGCCACTGGTGTAGATCTGAAAGCATTGTGTTAGTGTACCGCAACAAAACAAACATTTCTAGTTACATCTAGATTTTAGAGAGTTATCTTCTACAACATACCTTAAAGCTACTGTTCACTTTTTTAATAAGGAAAGGGACTGTACTCTTCAATATGTCCAAGAAGTAAAAATACAAATTACAAAAGAGAGAAAGAGGAAACCAAGAACAGTTTGACAGCACTGATTAAAAAAATAATAAATATGACATTCTAACAGTTTATTCAACCTGTTTCATGCAAAGCAATAGCAGAATTGGTATTGTGAGTTAATCGTTGCTCATGTAGAGGTGATTCCTAGAGGGTCTGATCTACCATGCTAGACACTACATGAACATGTTGTGAAAATGCTTCTCTTGTCCAAAAATGTTTTTGTTAATAGTAAGCTGCAAGGCAAGCTTCTAAACTGTATCTTTAAAGAGACACCATAACAGATCAGCTCAGGATGTGTTATAGTTTCAGTCACCTTTTCAGCTGATTTGGATACAGGTTCTGACACAAATCTGCCAACGCTGCAGATCTCAGTCCAAGCTGGCTTCCGGGATTAAACAATGAGCAACAACATTGCCAAAAACGTCACAACACTAAACAAAAGTGACTGAAACCTGCATATTTCCTTCCAGTCCCCAAAGCCTCTTACCTGAGGCCAGCATTTGCAGTGGAACATGCAATGAATGTACAGGAGTTCTCTGTGAATGTGTAATACTGCAGATCTTTTATGCTGCTCATTGTTTTTATCCTGACGCAGAAGGTGGTGAGATGTAGCCAGGGTCCTGCACACTCAGTGACAAGATTGTCTCTCTTCAGACATGTATGAGTATTTGGAGAAGGTATCCCTGGAGCCACGTGGTGTGGTTCGACTGCAAAGACACCTGATCTAGCACAGCTCATAGTGCAGGGCCCTCCGGTGCCCCAGCCACAGCCATAGCCCTGACCAGGCCTACACAGCTCAGACTACTGCAGATAGACCGCAGTGCTGAGTGAGGTGCATCTATGTATCCTCAATTTCTGTGTAGACCATCATTCATTAAAGTGTTCCCTCTAATGAGCAAAGGAAATGAAATATTTTCTGTTGATTTGAAGTAATAAAATAAACCACAACACTGAAGGATGTATTTTCCACACCTCCTGTGGTTAGAAGAGAACGGTGTATGTCTCTCTCAATTAATTTGCACTACCATGGCCAAACTTGCCAGATACCTTAGTTTGAAAAGGCAGGCACTTCTCATGTGCTTTGAATACACACCAAACATGCATCTCTCTCCAAAAGTACATGCAAGTGATTAGTAGCAGGATCATTCTCTTTGCATGTGGTTTGTGTGCCATTGAATACCTACAATTACAGGGTATAGAACATAGTTGAGGTGCTTACCTGAGGCAGATCTGGAACTCGCTTTTTTAAATGTGTGTTCCTGCATTGCCAGATTAACTAGCTGTCAGGTACGAACTGCAGAGCAGATTGGACCATCTGTGAGGGAATGTGACAAGAAAGGTTTCTATCCAATAGCCTGAATTCTTTCTCTGCGGGAAATTTTGGTACAAGATGCCAAATGGAAGTTTGCAATGAAAAAAATAAATAAATTTTGAAGTTATAATTAGAACGCAGAAAAGAAAGGAATACATAGCAGGACACCGAGCCCTGCCTCAAGTAAGCAAATGAAACCTCCAGGAAAAAGGCTAACTGCCTGCTTCTGTATTCTTCCTAAAGGTGGTGGGAGGGCGCTGCAGGCCAGCACTTGTCTGCCCTGGGTTTCGTACCACACACAGTCATGGAGGTACAGGTCTACAGTGCCACGGCAATTATGGGCTTGGGAAAGTTTGCAGCCCATGGTTGAGGCCTCTGCAATGGGGCTCCTCTCCACAGCAAATGAATTTTAGACTGCTTGACTATTCTCTGATCACCATAACCTTTAGTTAACTTGAAAATTCACAATATCGACACCCATGTTTCGCTCCCCAAGTTATTCAACAAATAACATGACACCTATGACACCTCTTTAGGTTCTAGGAAAGACAACTATCAGGCTCGCCAGTCAGAAGCCCTAGAAAAAGCACAGATTGAAACTGCAATCAAATGAACTCAAGCAAATACAGGGAGCCTGTGTGCAAAGAAATCTGAGTTTGTTGTTGGCTGTAACAGCAAAAAGCCTGACGTTATCTATTGCAGCTAATGATGGGGACACAACCCTCCTCGGCGGGTGTCTTTTTTTTTTTCTGTGAGTGGAACCACGACACACCTCACCCTTCACTGACTACACCCAATATTTACTCAAAACCCACAGAAAGTTGATTAGCTCACAAGATTGTAAAAGAAAGCTAGCCAACAATTTTTTAAAGCTATTATTTTAATTTGAAAGAAAACATCTGCCCTGCTGAATGTGCAGGATCCTAACTGATGTGGGTAGGTGATGGGAAGAAGCAGTGCCCCACTGCAAAGGCGCAAAGCTGAGCTACAGCCAAATGGTACAAAGAATGGCCGTTTGGCTCCCTGCATTTACAGTTTGCCCTGGTAATGTGTGTGGTCTAAAAACAATAAATTTGAAGTTAAAGTTTTTGATGTGGGAACATATAACTGTGTGTGGGAAAATGTATTCTGTTAACATTTATTTTCGTTTAAAAGGCATTCATTTCAAAGCGAGTTCTGAGATATAAAAATAGCAGAAACATGCAAGGGAAAAGAGTGTTCAACATTTTTCATAAGCTTTGCTCCCATCTGTTAGATTGAAGTATTCAATTAGATACAAAACTATTACTTTGACTTACATAACACCTTTTCTACAGAAAATATAATGTCACTTACAGAGGATTCATTCAGCCTCATTACGCCCCAGAAAAATAAGTACTATTAAACTCCCTTTAGCGAATGGGACATCTGAGACAGCAGCAAGTTGAGGGAATTACCAATGAGCTAACACGAAATTAGGCACATGTAAAGAAACCAGCTCCAAACATCTGGTTCCTCGTCATATTTTAAACATGATACTAGACAAACTAGATACAATTTTAATGCTTATGGTTTAAGTAATTCCCCAAAATTCAGTTTAAAAGACATTTATTAATAGACAACAAAACTCTTAAAAAAAGAACAAAAATGGCTGAGAAAGCCAAAGGCTACTTTTCCTCACCTTTTTGCTTTCCAATCTGTAAACAATATTAATGGTGGCATTAAATACATCTGCTTTCAAGGTATTTTTTTTTAGCAGCTTTGCACAGGATGCGGTACATTATTTTTCTAAGTGACCTATACTACAGTTAGTGGGAGACATATATAGGTTGCTTGAAAAACTGATAGTCAAGTGAGATTGAACTGTGGCTCACAAGTATCAGGGAGGAAGTAAAGAATATAGGACAGAATTGCCAGCTGATAAAGACACAGAAAGAAAAAATTAATTCTGAGCACCATGGATCATTGGAGACAGAACAAAAGCAAAGACAAAACAGCTGGAAGCTACAATACTTACTGCCATGCTGATAGATTTAGTCATTAATATTAATTTTTTTTAAATGCATTGTGACAAGCCTTGATGATCTGCTGTACCTGGGCTAAATCTTTAAATCACATTTCTGGAGAACAGGTCAGATACCTCTTTCCCTTTTTGTTATTTAAGATAAAGATAATAGCAGAAACTTACCACGCCTTGCACCAATGGCTTTGCACCAGTACAGAATCATCCCATACCAGGAAAGTATGTTTGTCACTAAGCACAACAGTTTCATTACAATATCATGCAAATTGACTAGACAGTGGGAGTTGAAGGGAATCCTCTCCGTATTAGATCAAAATCTGTGACAACCTCTGTTGTCAGCAATATGAACACAAATCCATGTGCCATGCTGAAACAACTCTGAGTTATACTAGTGTACCTGACAGCAGAATCTGTATCTCAAAAATGGACCTTTACTTAGAAATCCCAAATCAGCAGTTTTTAAACATGAATCTACTCTTAAGGAAGAAATTTAATTGAACTTTTTAGAAATCTCTATATAATTGAAAGATATGGATGAATCAAACCCCTGAACACCGAAAAAGGATTGAAAACTAACTGCCTCTAACCTTATATTCTTTCCAGCAACAGCCACAGTGACATAGCCATGGTCATAGCCAGGGATGCATTCTTAGTGTTTGGAAAAGAAACCTCTAAATGACGTTCTAGTAGAAAACAAAAAACAAACAAAAAAAATCAAACAAACCAAACAAAAACAACAACAAACACCATCACACACACACACCCCCTCTAAAATCAAAATGAAATAGTAATCTTCCAATTAAATCATGAAGAGCTTTTAAGTAACTCTCAGCCCTCAAGAATAGAGAAGAAATTATATTTATGTACTTTAATACTTGGAAGAAGGGGAGGATCGATAAACTCCAGCTAACATTAGAGATATATCCTGGTGTGTCTCTGAAAGACGGTTGAATTGCTCAGGACAAGAGTCAGCCTAGCCTGACTCCTCAGCACTTTCCCCCACGGACAAGAAACCTTGGTATTTCCCTCACTGTAAAACTGCAGTTGTAGCATCAAAAATCTACTTCTTCAGTTGGTACCTGTAATTCTAGATTATGGCTTTAAAATTCTTCTCAATAACTACATAGGCTAAACTTTTAAAGTGTCTATCTTACTTTGAAGAATGTTTCTGAGCACTCAAGTCACTTTTACAGGATTCTGTACCCCCGTCTTTTAACATTTTACTTTATATGATTATTCTGTCTCAGAAGGCATCACAGACTTCTACAAACAGAATTTCCTTTTCTGGTGCAAACTCACACTGAAGTATAGGAGAAAACAGAACAAAAATAAAAATTGAAGTAATCCCCAAGTCCTAGGTTTTTAATGTCATATATCCAACACGCAGATT
>WEIS01101831.1:0-13490 GCA_013389965.1 Todus mexicanus
TCAGACCTTTGTTTATCGTCACGATGTTCTGGAACTCTTATGGCTTTCCATATATAACTGGCCCCTTTAATTGCAAACTTAAGGAATAATGTGGCATTTACTTGTCTCTACCTGATGGTGGTTGGGACGTTGATTTGACCATCCTGTTGTAAAAGCAAACTCATTTTAACAACAGCCTGACAGCCCTCACATGAGCAGCGTTTCTTCCCAGTGTGCTGTAGACCCAGTTAGGGAGGGCTACCCCTGGGGATGAAGCTGAGTTTGTTCTCTTGCTCTGTTCCAGGCATCTGCTGAGAAAAGTGTATCTACCCTGCTGCCTGTTCTGGTAGTGAGGGTTGAGTCATGCTGCAGAACATAATCATCAGCTAGGAAATACTCGCCGCTGCTATTGCATGGTTTTAAACCAGTGCTGAGAGCTCAATCCTTGTGGTGTCACAGCATGAACACTTCTGGGTACAGAAGTTGGCTGTAGCAACAGACTTGCAAGATTATTTCCTCAGAGCTCTGTGTTTGTGACGCTGATATGAACTCAAGTTACTGTTTACCTGTGCTTTGTGCATTGCTGCTTTTCGGAGATGATGTGAATCGTTCTGGTAGTTTCTCAGGGGAGTCTCCCTCACTGATCGGATCTTCAAGTTTGGCTCCATCCTTTGAAGTGGCCTTTGGCCAGGCTGCCCCATCCTGTGAGGGGACAACCTCTGTTCCAGCAACACTGTCATTTTCAGTCTATGGGGAAAATGAAGAAACAAGTCAGAGAAGCTCCTTGGGCTGGAAACATTTAAAGCGGTATCTAGAACAGCCTCATGGAACTGGCAGGTTCAGAGTGAAGTGAAGACAGAGACGTTCCTGACACTTATCCATGTTCTGTCACAGGTGGATGTTGATGCTGAAGAAAGATCTCTTGGAGCATTTTGCAAAGGAAGCAATTACCTTAAACCTCAATATGTCTGTAAGCCAACTGACTGTATTGGAGTATTGCACTGTATTGCAGTGCCTTCTGTATGAGTAGCATTGATTAGAAATTTAAAACTGAGTTTTAAATTAGCTCTTGGTAAGGTGTTAACCTGTGCACCTGCTGAAGAGAACGATAGCTTTGAACCTCCAAAGAATGCAAGACTAGAACCTAGATGTATTCTTGTCTCTTCTCTGTATGTTTGGTCTTGAAGCAAACTTCACAAAGTGGCTGTACACACACATCCTATACTATTTGTGTATATCCATCCCCCGCGCCTTATAATAACTTCCTGAGGCAAACCCCACCTTGCTGTAGTGTTGTAATTCATCCTGGTTGGGAGAGAAGTGCCTCTAATTCTGTCTTCAATGAAGCAAGTGGGACAAACTGTGAAAAGCAACTTTTTGGGCGCTGTAAAATCGGATGGCGCATATGGCCGAAAGATAACTCTGCTTCCCCTGTCGTGTAAGGGTTGTGTGGAGGTCTTAAAGAGCTCCCTGACATCAGCAAAACCACATCTCTGTACGGGTGTGTCCTTTTATACTCACCTGCTAAGGCATCTCTTAACATACTTTAAACAGAGCCTGTTGGGAAGAAGTCGCTACCTGGCTTTTGGCTTCCTGGGGCTTGTGTAGCTCCTCAGAACATGGCTGTGCTACAGCGACCCTCTTAGAAATACCACAGCCCATGGTGAGAGTGTGACCATCTGCTTCTCCTTGCGGCAAGTCCAGGGAGCAGGAATGCCCTAGTCTCTTCCTTGGGAACTTGGTTATTCGTTATCACCATGGAGTCGAGCCGTTGCCAGGGCCGGTTGCTACAATAAATAGCATCACAGAAGGCTTGCTGCTTATGTCCTGGTGTACAGACGTCATCGTCTCTGTCCAGGCACCCTCCTCTGAAGTTGAGAGGGAACGTGTCTCTTCTGCACAGCTGGGCTGAGAGCAGCAAATCTGCACGGGTAATTCAGGGCCTCAGTGAACCTCCTGTGGAAAGTGTCTTCAAGTGTCTTCACTTGGATATCTCCAGCCTTTTTTCCTTTACCTTTCTCTTTTTTCCCCCTTTTCTTTCTTTCTTTTCTTTTCCCTTCTTTTTTTTTTTTTTTTTTTCTCCTTTCTTTTTAACTGAACAAGATAGTGTCATGTAAAATACACATTTCAGTCTCTGGTTGGATTTCTCAAGTATTCTTCAGCACCATTAGCAAAAATATCAGCGCTGAATCTGGAGTTCCAAGCGGCAGCGCAAGCTTTTAAATGAGAGGAAATGTCATCAGGAGACAGGGACAGGCTGTGACTAGGGAAAATCTTTTAAGCATCCTTTGAGATCGTTGTACAATTTTTTGATTGCTGTATGAGTCTGTTCACATCCTTAGAAGTAGATGCCTGTAGGAGATTTTTTAAAGGAAAAAAAAAATAGAAAAAAGCATCCATAGTTGATATTTGCAAGAGGTTGTTATAAAAGATGCAGAGAAATGTTAAGGCAGTGCTGTCACTTGAAGACTGACATGTCTTGGGTCACTTCTGCTGAGATGATCAGCTGTTACAGTTAGAGGAAATAAATTGGTTTTTTCCCACAAATATTCACATATAACAGATTCTTTGTTTGAAATCAAGATTCAGAAACCCCAAGTAATTATTACCTATGCGGAACTGTTACTTTCTTTAACTTCTTAAGACCGTGGTAACCAATGAATGTCAGCTTGTCACCTTACTCTGACTAGTAGTGGAAAACTTCCTGTAAAACTTCTCGAATTTCTTTTCAATATATGCGAAAAGGAGATGTTTACATGACTAATGTGTCTTGCAAGTAGTAGGGCTGGTGGACTTCCAGAATCAAAGGAACCCCAACGTTGAGACTGAGTGAGTCCAGCCTGAGAGCTCCCTCTGGATGGCTGGCTGCAGGCAGCCCTGTGTGTTCCGCTTGTCTCCAGTCCAAACCCTCAGCTGGTTTGGTTGGAAAGCTGAATAAAGTCATTTGCGTGGCAGTGAATCTAAAGTGATCTTGTCACCTCAGTGTGCCTCATTTCCCCATGCAAAGCACTGAATGGAGGTTATGGTTTGGCTTCCAGGTTGCAGCTGGAGTGTCCACCCAGCTCTGAGTGCATGTTCATACTACGCTGTCCCGGCATTCTGGAGCTGCAAGGAGCTCTCCCGTGTGCATCTACTCTGGAGAAACAAGTCTGCTAAGAAATCCTCTTCTTCTTTCATCCCTCATCCACAGGGACCCGATTCTTGTGTCCACTTCGAATTCCCACAGATTGGAAGTCGAGTAACCTTTTGGTGTGTGGGTTTGCTTTTGTTGTTGTTGTCGCCTGTTCTATTTTTTCCCTCTCTTTGGTAGGTGTTTACAGGTTGTGTGTGATGATGCTGAAACGTGATTGCTGCTCGAGGTATGGCAGAACATGAAGTACTGGCTGAGCTGCTTGTTTGCATTTCTGATTAAACGCTCGTGGTGCAGGTCTGAAACTTGTTTGTAAGTAAATAATAATAGGAGAAATTTTAATCCCTGCGAAAAGGTGATTTTTACTTGTTCCTTCAAACACAAATAAGGTGATAAAATGGAAACTGAATGTCAGTTGTCAAAGTAAGAGAATTTATTAAGTGTAAAGACAGACCATAGCATAATCAAAACCCAGGCAAGCTTCATGATCTTTTGCTTTACAAATTGATTACTGGTGCATAAAAAGAAAGACAAGTGATAGTTTGAAGGAATAAGAGTACAGGGATGTAACAAGCAGCATGAAATTTGCCCTCCTTCGTATTTAAAAGAACCTTCTCAGATCTCAACAAGATTTCTACACTTAGAGCCTGATTTTTTAATACCTTACGTGCATGATTAAATCGCCATGGTGAGCAGTATGGTTTTGAACAATCAGAGACAGGCTTTCAAGAGCAGACCGCTCTCATGTGGATGCTGGCTGATAATGGAAAGAACCTTCCTCTTGCTTTAGCAGCTTTTTGCCAATCTTTAAAATTAAGAATTGAGCAAGTTTCTGTACAGTCAAGGCACCAGGATGTGTGATGTTGGTTGAAAAATAGATAATTCTTCATAAATACAAGTACAGGATGTTTCCCTTTGAGAAAACCGATGGAACAGAATCTATGTGAAGCACAGCATTGAAACCAGAGAGAAAGAGGAGCTGTAAGAAAGCTGCTAATGGTTGGAAGGGGGGGAAAAAAGTGCAGGTCTCTTTATGCCTTGTGAGAGTGAAAACAAAAGCCTGTCACAGGGACGTGCATGCTGCGGAGAAAGAACTACAAAATCAAAACCAGCTGCTTCTGTAATTGCTGGTGTTCTGGGGAGGAAATGGAAATGTAGGTACGTTTTAAAATGAGGAGAGTTGTTTTCAGTGCTCCCAAACCCGAAGCTGTTTGCTGGCTTGCAGGATGGCTAGAAAAACTGAATGGGAGGTAGGACATCTCAAGGCTGTAGCCACCATCAGCTGTCTCCTGATTTACGTGCCTAGATTAGGAAGCCACTGCAGAGAGGTGAGGAGGACTGTGTGTGGAGTGGCATTCCTCAGGCACAGCAACACTTCGCTTGTCTCCGTAAGTGAAAGACTCTCGTGTGGTATCACCAGCCTGACGCACAGGCTGATAAAAAGCACTCTGGTGGGGCTTGGAGGCTGCCTGGACTTATTAACAAAACAAAGCTTGGCTGATTGGAAGGAGAGAGGCAAATTTCTGACATTTTTAGTTTGGCGACATTCCTACTGACTTCAAACAATAGAAAGTGACAGGGTGGGGGTTTTGGGGGACTCTAAGCAGCAATATTTCCCTTTGAAAATAGGACTGAATAGTTGAGGGGCTGCAGGGGAAGTGCCCAGGCTATGAGTGAGCACAAGTAGCTCTCTGGGGGAGAGCTTGAGGAGGCCAAAAGGACTGACAGCCTGTATGTGCCTGAAGAGGGAAAAAGGTGCCCATTTTCAGTCCTGAGAAAGAAACTGTTTGCTAGAGATATGGGTGATGGAGTGGAGGGGAGAAATCCACCCCAGGAGATGGGGGCTGCAACTGGGGTTGAGTCTGGAGCGTGGTGGGTGTGAAAGACCAAAAGGAGTCTGGGTTGTGGAGTGGGCAGGGGGAAGGGAGAGGGAGAGAGCTGAGGAGGTGGGCTAGGCCTGCATGAGGTGACTGGAAACCAGAAATGTTGGACATGGACCAAAACTGAGAATTCTTGCAACTGAAGTCAAAGCCTTTAGAGACTGTGCAAGAACTGCTGCTCTTCAAAGGCTGGCTGCTTAGCTAAATCCACATAGACTTTTGCAGGCAGGCACTATGTGAATTTTCTTTCTCTGGGGTCTCCTCCTACTCCCAATTTGAAATCTTACCTGGGTGGTATTGGATGAATTTGGCAGGGCTTCCAACTCTAGCTCTCCTTTGCCAGGCTCTAGGTGCCTCCTAGATGGACTGAACAGCTTGCAGAGTTGGCCTTTAACGTGAAGCCTGAGTTTTGACTTATAGCTTAATATTTGTAAGACTGGGAAGGGGAAGATGGCTGGAAGGGGAGCCACTGGCTGGATGGCTGTAGTCAATGGAGAACTGCCTGTTGGCTGTGCTTTGCTAAACCAACGCCACGGGCAGCTCTTGTGTCTGTGTGTGTTGGATCACATGCAGCACTGAAATACAAGCGCCGTACGTAATCTCTCCATGGTGACTGCACAGCACTTCTTGCTATTTAAGGAGAGATAGAGGTTTGGGTTTTCTGCCAGAATTCCCACTCAGGTAATTACACTTCTGCCTGCAGAATTTCCCCGTGCCTTCAATTGTAGTAATCGTTCTTCACCCCGCGCTACTCAAAAGTGCGAGCGCGGACCCCTGACCACCGCGACGCGGGAATGTGACAGCGTTTGCTCTGCTGAGGGCGAGCGAAGTGACCCTGCCACGCATCATTTACGCTCGATTTGTCCCTCGCAGAGATTGCTGCAGCCAGTCGTGCCGCTCCGCAGCTCTCAGCTTTCCCTGCCTGGCTTTGGCATAACACGTTGGTCTTGCTAGTGATACTGCTAGATGATAGTGAGACAGCCAGCTGGAAGCCAAGGAAAAGAGGATTAAGAGCCAAGAGAAAACCATATGGAGAGAGAGGGATTTCTCTTAACAGAGTTATAAGTAAAAGTGTTTATGTCTTTGAATCCCACTAGCTGGTTGGGGTTTTTTTTTTTCCCTCTTCTTTGCATCAGTTTTACGGGTGGGAAGCGGTTGCAGTTGATTAGCAAATTCTACCAAATCTCTTTAGCTAGAACAAATGTTGTAAACAGTACATATTTCAGGCAGCTCTGTCAATACTAAAAATCAACACGCCAACACTGCAGTGGTAATAAATATTTCATCGTTATTACGCTAATGTTAACGCCAATACTATAGATGATATCAATGTTATATAAATAGTGGTGTTTTGCAAAATATGAGATATATTTAAGGGCCTCCTGTCTCAAATATAGATGATGTGATGATTTTTTTTTTTCCCCCCTGAACTTAAGACAGCAGAGCTAATAGTCCAGTTCTGTCTGGAAAATGCTTCTGCAGATGCTTAATTCTCTTTTTGAAGTCGAAGTAAATACAGGCCTTGTTCACTTGGAGCCTTGTCGAGAGATTTAGAACGGAAGATGTCCATCGTTAGTAAGCTAAGACTCCTCGAACATAGTGTGGGTAGTAAACAGAACCAAGACATTTGAAACCAATTATTGATTCATGGAATTTAGGCTTTCTCTTCACGTGCAGATTGTGTTGCTGTTGAATACGCTTCTTACTCAGATCTACTAAATGAATGTTATGGTGAGTGTGTGGGTTTAACGGAAAAATGCTGTTAACTAATTCGCTATAGTTCACATCCTCGAGACTCAAGCTGTTTCGCGTATGTTATTGTTTCAGTTTCCTGGGCTGACTCAATCCAGATCCCCGCTTGAATCCATGTTAGGAGTAGGGATACTTAAAGCCTCTCCTTGAGCTTGCAGGTTTCTTGTGAACATGGGAGAATTTAAGCAAAGTTTCACAAAACTCGCTGTCTTCCCTCCTCCAGGAAGGGCAAGTTAATTCTACTAGTTGTTATTACTAGAAGAGTCAGGTGCTGTGCTGCTTAGTTGAGAGCAGGGTGTGTTTTCCTCTTACTGCAATACTCAAAGCAGCTTTTTGCACAAGGATTTAGCCTGGTCTTTCATGGGTTTAATTGCAATATGTTGAAATATAAAGTGTGTATAGGTGGGGGGCACTGGTATCTGACTGTAATATGGCGCTGATGGTTTTGAAGGACAGATCTTCACAGTGTTCAGATCCTCTGTGTGGGTCCCACCTCTGCATCCACTTCTGTGCAGAGCACAGCTTGCCTCAGACACATCATAGCTTTTTTTCCTCTGTCCGACTGGAAGAACATCATAAAATTGAAAGATGGTGCTTACATCTTTTGCCCACATCCCTATTTGATCTTTCCCCTCCAAAGCAGCAGCAAAAGCTTCCTGCTCCTCTGTTCAGCTGATCTCTCTAAAAACCTCTCATGTCTCCACCTGCCCAAATGCACCAACCTTTTCCATCTTTGCTGCAACTACCCTTGAGTGTTGTTAGTGTATCTCTTGGCCTCGATGGGATCTGTGTTGTCACCCCCATTTGAATTGGTGGATGATTTTGGTCTTCTGAGAAGGCTTGTGCCTCTGCCACTGAAGAGTCTTTCCGGACTCTACGGTATGAAAGAGTCCTGCTCTCTTCATGGTAACCCAAAACTATCCAATGCAGACGAAGGCAGCTTCTGTATCAAGTGGGCTGGGAGTAGTTCAGAAGTCTCACATGGGTTTGTTGGGCTGAGCTTGCCTTTTCCCCAGGCCCTTTCAGACCTCAATCACTTTACTTGGAATATTTGATGCTGGCTTTGGCATCAGATTTGAAGCCATGACGCTAATGACCGACTTCTCAAAGATACAGTATGAATTGGCAGGGGTTCTCTTTCTAAGCTTTTGGATTAAACCAAAATGCACATTCCTAAGGGAATACAGAAACCTGGAGATGCAAACCCTTGCAGAGGGGCAAATAAAACCCTATCAGAACAGGGGAACCCCTCTGTGTGGTTGGAAGGGCATAAATGAGGATCTCTTGGCAATATTTCTGCAACCCTGGAAACAAGCTACGTGAGATGCTGTGCTGATGGAGAAGGAAGTGTGGTTCTATAGACAGCCCCACCTTGAGCTTCTGCTCATCACTGGGATGCGTCTGCAGCTGAGTTACCCCACAGGGAGTGAAATAAGCCTTGAAATGCACTCGTAGTTGCTGGAGAAGTGGAAATACTCCAGGCATCAGCCTCACTGTGTTGTGAAGTGATGCTAGAGCTTGTTTCTGCTGCTGGAAAAATGCTGTCCCAAGAGAGCACTACCTGGCTCTGAAGTGACCTGGCATGATGGAGAGCCCTTCAGCCTGGGCCAGCTGGTGTCCTTGCTTGTTCTTGACTGCAGTTTGGGCTTTGAGGAAGGGCTCGGGAGAAATGCTGTTGTCTGGAATCTAGACCTCTGACAGAAATACAGAGAGACTGCCTGACCTGATGGCAACTTTCCCCTGCTAAAGGTAAGGGAGCTTTGTGAAGCTAATTTAGACTCCGGATTTGAACTTTTGCCCTGGGTGAAGCTGGCGTTCTCCTTTCAGCTCATCTGCATATAGAACTGCTCCACATTGGGATGCTGCTGGAGTGAGAAACGGAGTGTATGATAGAGCTGCTTTCCAGGGACTGCCTTGTCAGAGTCTGTGATTCAGCTCTTTGCCTTATGGATTAAACTTGGAGCGTTCGTGTACTTTTAAATTTCTTTTAAAACAGTTTGCTGAGATGCAGTCTGTGCTGTTAATTAGAACTCGGCTGCTGTTCAGAGAACGCTGGCTGTGCTGAGCAAAGCTCTTCAAACACCATTTTCCTGAGTTTGAACAGGCAAAGCGCAAAGCAGTGGCCTCTCAGGCTCTCTGAGCGGGCAGGAGAGGTGAGGTGAGGAGCTGTTGATTCCTGATGGCGTTCCTGTGCTGCTGGGAGACTGGCCAGGCGATGAGATGGACGCAGCACTGCTCGTCTCCTGGGTCTCTTAGGTGTGCAGGATTGGCAGGAAGGGTCTTCTTGCATTGCCAAACACAACCCAGTGATGCACTGTAAGCAACACATCATAAATATACTCTTTCCTACAGTGACCAAATAACATTTTAGCAAATATTTAATACAAAATTGTCAGAGCTCCTAAGGAAGCCGTGCCACAGCTTTGCTCCTCTGCTCAATGGCAGCTTGCTTCAGACTCCCAGCCTCTTTTGTCTGGAACTGGTTCATAATCCTACATTTGTATTTTAACCTGTTGTGACCACTTCTTCCACCCCTTGGTTCTGTGGGTCTGTTGCTCTGGTCAGGGAGCATCGCTCCAGCTTCTGCCCCCTGCATGCTTTGCCTGTCCTTACCCAGAGCCAGTTCTCTTCCATCTCTTGTCTCGCTTTGTTGTGGCACAGGGGCTGGGTAGAACTGAGGTGGGCCTGCGAAGAGTTTTAGATGTTCTTGTGGTCTAAAGCAGTATGTGGGAACAAATTTCCTATATATATAGACTGAGAATCAGCTAAATATTCCCTCTTATTTAGTGGTTGTTGACACTCAATTCCTGAAGTCCTCTGCTATACTTGTACAGGGAGTGTGTTTTCAGTCCTAACGCGAAAGCTGTTCAGAAATAGATTGATTCTGTCTAAATGGGGAATGGTCCAGATTTGTATGTGAGAGCTGAGATCAAAAACTTGTTGTTTGCTTCTATTTAAACAAAATATGTTTTGGAGGAAAAAAAAAAAAGTAATTAAGAAAAAAATCAACATCCAAAGAGCTTCCAAAATTTCTCCTGAAATGTTTTTTTCACTTTCTTACATTTCGAAAAAGATTAGCAGAAACATAAAGCTGCTTCAGCAGTTGTAGAAATGGGATTTAAAAATCACAAGTTAAAATACAACTGCTCAAGCTGGGAGGGGGACGGAGGGAAGGCTGAAAAGCATTTACTATAAGCATAAGAGCTGCATGGCTGGGGAAGCTTTAGATTGGGGGAATATTACAAATCTTTTCAGTCTGGTATATCTCCACCTGTACGTGCGTAGAGTGCTGTGTATCGTGTGTATGCCCCGGGTATAGAAATGCCTCGTCCTCGGGAAGCCTCCATCTCTGGAGTGGAAGGCAGCAGCTATTTTTAGTAGCGTGCAGCAACGTTGCGCAGGAGAGAGCAGGATCATGCTGTTTCCCCAGCTTCCTTCATGGATGGCTTTCCTAACTTACTAAGGAAGGATGACAAGCAAGTGCAACCACACGAGCATGGACACAGCTTCATGCTTTTTTGAAGGAAGTCAGTGAGGCTGTGCTGAGGAACAGTCTGAAACACGACAGAAACGATTGCTTTGGAGAAGAGCGCGTTGCGCTATGCCCTGGAACTGTAAGCACTTGAAATGCCAGCTTTGGAATCAGCGTTACAGCGCAGAGCCTGGGCTGTTGCTGTCCAGAACAGTAGATGCAAGAAGCTGTGTCAGGGTGCAAAATGTCCCCTGTGTAAAAGGACAGCTTCTTACTTAACTCCTGTTTGAAACCCTGTTCCTCAGGATTTAACTGATTCTTAGACTTAGTTTCTGCCCTCTATGTGTGCGTGAGATGCATTCTGCATTCCTGAGATATCAACAATCCCGTGCCTTTCTGACACGTGTTCAGTCAGAGGGGAAATCCTCCCATGAAACCGTACAATTAAAGTTTGCAGCGGGCTTACGGACTTTTGGCGAGCCTTGCCAGCTTGTCAGAGTTTCCAAATCAGCATTTTGCTTGGACAATCATAACGGGACCATCACATTTACTCTTCTGTTGATAACTGCTCTGCTGATGACTTGGGGTTTTGGTGAGGAGTTGTGTGAGTGCGACAGAACAGTCTGTTACTGCAGTAAAGAAAAAAAGCCAAATGCAAACACACAGTCAAAATCTTACCGCTTGCATTCTAATAGTTCACTTTTAAAACTGCTGTGGCTGATGTTTGGTGGAGTTTATGCTTCTACCTAGTGGGCATTTGTGTATTTTTCCCATTCCAGATTAGCTTTGTTGTTACATAAAAAGTTACGTGCCCGAGAGCCTGCTGCTGTTGAGAGTGATGATGTGTGGAATTTGGTGAATTAGTTACCAAAGGATATTATTTCAGCGGCTATCAGAGAATAAATATGTGAAATATAAACTGGAAAACTGTCTAAATTTGGCAAGTGTACCCAGGATGTGTGATTCCTGAGTAGCAGAAGTGCTGGAGCTATTGTAAAAGCAAAGCATAATTGCAGGTTACTCTGTTTGGATGCTTTTCTTCAAGAAAACTAAAATATACACACAAAAACATGTTTAAAAGTGAGAGATTTCAACGCAGTTTGAAGACTTGTAAAGATCCAGCTTCAAGATAAAACCTTGCAGAAATGTTTTAGCAGTTCAGTCTGGTTCAGCACTTATAACAACGCATGGCAGTGATACTGGGAGGGGAAATCGTGGCGTGTTGTGCCTTTGTGAGCAGGGACCTTCAGCTGTAATCACGATAAAAAGAAGAAAAATATATTGATAAAATCATTCAGCCACATTATGAGCTCTGAAACTTGCATTCCTGGAAAGGAAAAGTGCAAATGGATTTCAATCCAGTTGGGACTGCGTTTTGGTTTGTATACCTGTCACCACAGCTCTGTAATGCTGTATATAGCTTAACATACGACCAGCATAATGGTACTAGTAATGTTTCTTTTCCGAGTAAATTAAGCAAATGTTCAGCCTTTAAATATCCGTGATGATTTCTCCTGTTGTTTACAAGGGACTCCCAGTGTGGCCATTAAAGAAGAACATATGGCTTATTGATGTCATGTCAGCTTCTCAAAGTGTTTCACGCTGTGCCTATTTGAGAACTGATGGCTACCTGACGTGCGCTCTGGAGCCCTGAGAGAGAAAAAAATATCGTTAGATGTCAAAAAGAGTTCCCAGGTGAGAGCCTCACAGCTAGAAAGAGTAAAAAGTGCCCTCTGGCCTTCAACTATCAATTATCTCCCCTGCCCTGTGCTCTTCTGCTAAGATAGACTGGCTTCTGTTTAGCTTTCTCGGAAGGGAATTTCAAGCTTTTAATGCAGTTCGTCATTTTGTGCAAACCTTTACAGCACAATTTGCCCTTAGTTTAGAGGGTGTCTGTGCTGACTGGTGAGAGTGAGCGCCCTCTGTCCGTCATAAAGTTTATGATAGTCTTTAAAATCAGAGTGCTGGAATAAATTTCAAAGCGTCGCCTTAGTAGTTTTCTCTAAGAGCTCTGACAGTAAGATCTGGCAGGCTTTGCTGTCACCTTTTACACCATTGCGTTCTCTCCTACAGCCAACATCTTGCCATGTACTGCTTGCAGAGACTAAGTGCAAGCACAATATTTTTCCCTTCCTGTAAAGGAGCAGTAACCTCTGGCTGAAAGCAAGGTGGAAGAAAGGTGAGGGTTTGGATGTAGCATGGCTAAAACCAGCAACGCCTGTTTAAGAGAATTTTAAGTTTCTTGCTGGGTCATTCCAGATGTGGGTGAATTTTTTTGTTTCGGTTCTGTAATAGTTTTTGTTTCTAAACTCAGCGTCATTCTGCTTTTGCTTACCTAAACCAGCTTTGCTTCTGAAGCCTGGCAAGTTGTTCCAGTCTAAGACTGGAATCCATATTTGTGTGCATAATGGAAAACATCCCAGGGCCTTAATTGCTGAGCTCTAAAGATCTTCTTCGCTTCTTGTTACCCACTTGCCAGGAGTACAAGCATTCTGTCACAGGCCATACAAACTGGATGATACAGCAGCTTCGGCTCCAGCTCGACCATAGAATTTAAGTCAGCAGGTGTAAACCACCCGTTTGTCCCAGGGCGCAAGATGTGGTGTGGTCTTGGCAGAAGAGCTGTGTTTTGAATCGCAGGGACCCCGTTCTGTAAGGTGCTTGGCAGCCCAGTGGTGTGGGGGTAACCTTGCTTAGCCTTGTGGACCAGATGTTTGATGAAATCAGCCTCGAGACAGGATTTGGATATTAAACCGAATGAGGGGTTTTGGGGGTTGTTTTTATGGGGGTTTTGGGTTTTTTCGGTTGTTTTGTTTTGGGGGTTTTTTGATTGGGAAATCAAATCAGATTGGTCTTGTGAATCTCTGTCCTGCCTTGCAAGGGGTCAGGTCAACACATGGGAACTTGGAAAGGCACAAAGGTACTGAACTAGCGGGGACCCGGCAGGTAGTCTGCGCCAAGCAGAACCAGCGTTTTCCGAAAGCTCTGGCTCTTCCATGTGCCACTCAACCCGGGATTTGTTGTGGAGTACCTGCAGCGTGTCTGTCTTGAGGCTGCTCCTTTAAAACTGGCCAACTCAGCATAACTCGACCTTCTGTTTGCATTCCTGTTTCCAGCTCTGCAGGGACCGTTCTTAGGGCTAGGAGAAGAGTTTGGCTTGTCCTGTTTTCAGTACAATCCTCTTTGGAATCACAGAATCATTTAGGTTGGAAAAGACCTCTAAGATTATCAAGCCCGACCATTTACCCCACTCCACCAAGTCCGACACTACACCATG
>WEIS01101835.1:0-14376 GCA_013389965.1 Todus mexicanus
ACAAGCTGAATTGTTCTTACATAAGAGCTTCATGGAATACTGCATCTGAGGAGCCATCCCTCTCTTCAATGGGGCCATTGGAATATGTCACATTTACACCATGTTCAGTTCAACTGAACATTCCACTTCGAGTGGACCAGCAAAAAAAAATTAAAAAAAAAAATCAATCCCTGGTCAGAAGCAGAAGAGAAGAGAAAAGGACACAATATGCTAAAAATGGGTCCAAAGCAGAAAAACACAGTCCTTCAAGCTGCGAAAGCTCAGAGCTAAACTGAGGGTTATCAGAGGTTCCCAGTAGCGACTGTGGCATACAAGGGCATCATCATGGCAACATACAGGTAATAACCCCAGACACAGAACCTGCAGTACTGAAGAGGATTCATGCAGAAATTGGCATGATACTGCTAGGGTGTCTTCTCAGAAGTTCACGAATGCAGGTTAGATCAAGCACTTACAGTTAGAGAAGAAAACAGTATGTGCCAGTAGAGGAGATGAGGGTGATTATTTTTAGCTGTAGTTTCCACAGAGACTGTGCATCTGAAGTACTGAGGAAGGACTGGCAGGCAAAGAAGCCTGTGAGGTTTGCACTCAGCTTCTTGAAGAGCATCTTGAGGATGAAGCTAGACAAAGAAATGAATTTGAGAAATGCACTGGTAAAACAAAAATCCAAAGAAGCCATATTCCCATCTTGTCCTGAGTTCCTGAAAGCTCTTAATCAATGAAGTAATTTGATTTTGAACTTTACAGATTGGCTGGTTTTACATGTGGCCAATGTGGGCACTTCAGAGCTTTCAACTTTGCTGGAAATAGAGCAGAACTGCTGGAAACTTGGAAGATCTCTTTCTTCAAGAAACAACAAACCTATTCTCCCCCATTCTGGGCAGTTACTTGTATGAATCTACAGCAAATGCAATAGGCCTTCAGTCTGGAGGTGACAATTTTATCTGCCATGCACCAGCGTTGGTGTCCCAAAATGAGGAAGACTGTGAAAGATCAGGTCCTTCAGGATTAATCCCTTGGGGCACCTTTCAGTGGCAACCACGTCGTGACCTACAGCTAACAAAGTTGTAAGGACAATGAATCTTCCGCACAAGAAGCAGAATAATTACAACCAAGTTCTGACTGGAGGCACACTGGGGCTGACTGCTGCTTTATTTTGTGAAGTGGGTAAGTTCATGCTCTTTTAACTCAGAGGGGAAAAAGCTTCTCATTCATTGATGGGACAGGATCTCTTCAGGAGCATGTAAGAACATGATATTGGTTCAGCCCTAGCTGTGCTTGAGGAAATCCCTGGGAGCATCCACCTTTGTCCTGACTTACCTGTCAGAACAGCACTGAAATACTGGGCTGAAATGTCTGTTTAGTTCTTTGTTGATCATCTGAACTGGCTCCCTCACCCCAAGCACAGCAGGGATCAAAAGGATATAAGATACTAGCTGCAGCTCTTTTGGTACTGGAGGGTACACTGAAGTGGGATAGCTGTCAGCTGTCCTGTAGAGGCTATCCACCCAGTGCAGACAGTCAAGGAGAGTTACACTAATGCTCTGCTCACTTCTCCCTTCATTTGCTCCCTCCAGAGCCAGTGGGGTAGATAGGACCTTAAAACATATCCTGGCATCAGGCAAAGTAGTTGGGGAAATGCCTCACTGAGGTTGATATATTGTTTCTCGTGATTGCTGGGACTCTGGTGTCCCTGAGCAGGCTTACAAGTGTGTGCTCAGGTGCCTGAGGAGGCTTTCAGGGCCATGACTGACAGATCAAGGCATTTGACTCCTTCAGACACTTTCAGAGCTGGGTAGCAGCTGAACAGGTGAGGTTATGTATCCGGATTTTAATCCTTGCCTTTTTCTTTGATAGCAAGTGAATACTGCTGTGTTTCAGTATGGGGAGGAGGAAATACTTTCTGAAAGAAAGCCACTGGCAGAAACTGGTGTCTGTTTTGATGTCACTTTTCTGAATTTCTGAAGTGTTGGGGTTTTTTCTCTCTGGAATTTTGGGGGTGTCTGATCTCATGGATGCTTCTGCTGTAGGCTGCATGCCATCACATCTGTAAGGCTGTTCCAGAGCAAGCTGGTTGCTGGCAGTCAAAGGGGAAAGCTCAGCCTTCTCTGTAAGTGTCAGTGTGGTTATACTGCTGGGATGAACTGGGAAGGTGCGGTCAGATTGGATATTGCAGGGAGGAGTGCTCAAGAAATTCGGTGTGAAAACGGATTGGATTCCTTATCACTTTGCTTGCTGTAGTGTGCAGAGAAATGCCAGAGCATCCTACCCACCTGTAATTGCACCCAGGCTGAACGGGTATGAGAGGAGTTGGTGAACTACAGGAGCATCCACCCTGTGGCTTAAAAAAACAGTAAGGAATGGATTCAAGGAAGGGAAAAGCTAAAAAAAACCCCACAACAAACAAAAACAACCAATCAAAACCAACCAAACAACACAAAACAAAAACAAACAAACAAGAAACCCCACACCAGAAAATAGGGCATTCGATTGCTCCAGAAGTGACCCAGCGTGCTCCACAAGAAAATGTAATCCTATAGCGCGACGATTTCTTTTCTGGATGTCTGAACCGTTAAGCAGTGTTACGCCCGCCTTTTTTACCCTTGCTTTTCTCTAGTTCACTTGTTCTTTCTGCTTTTTCCCCCTCTGCCGGCCCCAGCCCAGGCTGCCCCTGGCTGCGCCCCGCGGTGTCTCCGCGCCGTTCCGCGGGCTCCGGGACAGCTCCGCGCCCCGAGCATCGCGGTCCCGGCTGCGCCGCGGAGCCGCCGGGGGTCACTGTTGCTCCGCTAAAGCTGCGGCTGCCGGGGGGTATCAGCTGACCAGATGGCAGAGACCCCTTCTTTGCTGTTGCCTTTCATAATTACAGGAGAGGAGAGATGGCGAGAGCAAGCTGGCGTCAGGCCAGCGAAAGGGGGATGCTGATGTTCCTCCAAACCCCAGGGCCTGTGTGGCCAGACGTGCACGTGTTGTCCTGGCAGCCTGCTTGGGCCTTGTTGGATGCCGTGCTAAGTGCCCTGGCAGATCTGGCAGCTTGTGGGCCTGCCAGCTCTGCTGCCTACACGGATGAGCACCAGCCCACAAACCCTCTCCGAGGTTAGTTTGTGCCATGATACGCATGGCGCCTCTGGAGAGAGTTGGCTGTCGCAGCTCGCCAGCAGGCAGGGTGCCGGGGGGTGAGCCTGATGCAGACACCCAGGCAAGGCAGGGCAGCCTGTGCTGGGCCTGGGTGGACTAATTCAGGCAGGGTCTGTGCAGACATAGCACTGCTGCTCCAATCTGCATTGTCCCAGCTAGTAGCTGTAGGAAGGAACTGAAAAATCAAACATGAGAGCATAGCTGGACCAAGCCTAGCCTTGCCCGTATCATTCACCAGCTGCTTTCTTCAAGTTGTGGAAGTTAAGCAAGGACCTTATCAAAATCAAATCCCAGGGGGGACATTGACCTGCAGCAGCTGGAGTTTGGTACCACAGAACTGCAGAGTGGTGGCATCTTTGAATAACATTCAGAGTAACATCTATTAATCTATTTTGTTTTCAAGTGTGCCTTTCGCACAGTATAGAGCTTCCTGCAAAAACTCACTGAGGCTTGTATCTGTCATTTTCAATCTCCTGGTCAGACCTATGCTTTTCTACTCGGCCACTTTGAAGCACATCTCATAACGTGCTTCCAGACGCAGAGTAACCCCAAAGGTAGGTCCCAGAAAGCAGCCTGCAGACCTGAGAGATAGCAAAGAATGGGTGATGCCCCATGTCCTCCTGGGATCTGAGCAGACAGCAGCAGAGCCAGGCTGACCTCTGCGCACAGCTTCCTGGGGATTTTCAGCTTCCTCAGGCACAGCAGCATAGACCTACCCTCACCTGAACAATTGACCGAGACTCAGCTGGTCTGGCTTTGCATGTGGTGTGTGTAGGCATTGATATCTGATCCAGACAGACAGAAGGAGCTGCTTCTTGTGCATAGTTCATCTGATCCATTCTAGACAGATGTCTGCTTTGCGATAGGTCACCCCCAAAGTGCCTCTTTCTCCCTAGTGACTACAGGAGGAGCTTGCAGCACCTATCTCACACATGGCATGTGCGGGTGAAGCCCAGCGGGCACCAAGCCTGTGTTCATCCCTTCAGGTGGAGCCTCACAAAGGGCCTTTTGTGGTTGGGATCTTAAGCCAGTGATCAAGTGCGGCATATGCAACACGCACTTATGGCTGCTTGCTGTTAAAGTATTATTTCTGTATTTTTCATAATTCAAATGTCTCAAAGCACTTCAGAAACATGTAATAGGTAGAGACAAAACAATCAGAAGCAGTGGCAGAACTCACACTGATTTTTGTCGACTTTGGGTAAAATTAATGTGTAACATGTAACAAGCAGTTGGAGATCAGGTACTGTTGCCCCTAGCCACTCTGCTTGAACCACCAGGCACATTTCTTCCTCTTCTAGTCTCAGCTTATCTGTGTCATCACTCCAAAATAAATGGCTCCAAAGTTCACCCCTTCTAATTATAACCACAGAGACTAACAGAGCTGTTGAAGACAAGAGTCTTCATCATCTAGTCTGATCGTCTACAGCACACAGCAGGAGTTCTTGACTTCTGAAGTCTTCAAACGATGAAAAGGCCTCACGGTCTTTGCTAATTGTTCCAAGAATTAAATGCCTTTATTGTCTAGAGCCTGCACTTAATCCTTCCTCTCAGTTCATCTAGCGGCAGTTTTTAACACTGAACCTCTGTTCACAAAGACACGCCTGAAAGAAAAAAGCACAACAGCTGGTTCAAAGATTAGATGAGGTTTCTAAGATTTACAACTGTACTGCACAGCATAAGTATTATAACCTGTATTGTATGGATGAATATATGTTTCTTTTACATATATTCAAAATATCTTTTTGTGTGTTGTTCTACACAATATGCAGTAAGTCTACATCTAGGCCAGTCAATTCTGTCTTCACTGCTTGTGGTCTCCCAAAGATAGGCCAAAGAAATGAAGGACTGTGTTACCTCCACTATACCTGAATTCATTCTGGATTCCTTCCTTCAGGGAGAAAAGTCAATAGTAGTAAGAGCAGCTGATACGAAAAATGTGCTGCTTTTGCATAAAGCTGATGCTCCAATAAAGCTTTGTTATTCCTTGATTTTGTAGATCCTGAGCAAGGAAAGTAGTTCTGTGTGTGGTCAAAACAAGATCTTACTGTGATGATCAATTTGAAGAATTAGTTGAAGCTGGAGATCAGCATTGCACTTATTGAAACAACAATGTGGGTAAGGAAGGATGTAGCTATGCTATATGGTCTGCACACTTGTTTCTTCATGCAGTAAGTTGCATGGGACTCAGAAGATGCCTTATCTTGTCTGAACCTACCCTCCAAATGGCTGAGTACACTGGCTAAACTCACCTCAACTGGACAGAGGCATCCTGGGCAGTATTAGCTCTAAGATCCATGATGCCTCTTTGTGGAGCTGGCAGTTCAGAGGTTGGAGGATGTAAGCGTCACTAGGAGGGTAGTTGCTTTTTACCCAGCTGTTGGCCAGCTATGGGAGACTATAGCACCAGCAGTGGCGGCTGTGAGAATCTGTTTGCATATATGGATGTCCAGAGCATGCTGTGATGCTGTGTTATGCTGCCACTAGGTTTTTTCAGTTGTGGTGGTGTTGGGTTTTTTGGTGAAAAGAAAGAAAAGTTTGGGCAGCTCATCAGCAGGAGCAGTAGTAAAGGAAGATGAGTTTTTATCCATCTCCTTCCAGGTTTCCTGGCTGAAACTACAGCCAGTTTCTGCCTCCTCTTTTTTTTATTATTTTTTTTAATTTTTTTTTTTAAGTTATTATCTCTTAATTACAATAGTAGAATGAGAGGAGTTGATGAAGCAGAGTGGCTGTCCTAGAGAAATGCCCAGGAAAATAAATATAAAAGTCTGTGTTTTCCTGTGGTGAAAATAATGCAGTTAACTTCTTTAGGTAATAAAGATTTAACAGCCATAGGACCAAGTGTGCCTGGGCGTAGCTTGAATCAGAGTGCTAGAAAGATCTGAATTACAACAGTGCTACCAGTTACTGCAAAATTTTCCTGTGTCACTGGAAAACCACCTGTGTAGAAAGGAAGAGTATATCATATTTACAGCAAACAAATGCAAACAATGGTGGGTTGGAGGTCTGAACGTGTGGCTGGCCCTGTTGGTGATGGAGGGTCAAACAACACTATAACAACCACTGCAGACACAGTAAACTGATACTGTACCCAGAGAGTATAAATCACTCTTTCCTATCTCTATCATTGTGGGTTTCATGTACACTGATTGTGCAACGAAATGGCATTTGAATGAACACATTTGGTGTTCATAAAGGAACTTGTTCCTGAGCCAAACCCCTTCTTTGGAGCACAGCAAAGAGTCACAGCACCATGACGGGTGGTTTTGTAAAGCACAGGGTGCTCAGTGGAATTACCCTGGGCCTCTCCATCCCGGTCCTCCATTGTACAACAAAGAAACGATGTATGTGACGTACTGGATAAAATCTTCATTTACTGTCCTAGCTCTACTTAAACTGAGTATTTTCTTTTGCCACCTGGTGTTAGTCCCTTGACGCCAAAAATTTTTTTTGCAATCAGGAAAGAAAAGAAGCCAAGACACAGAGTATTAAGTCATCATTTATAATTAACTTTCTTCAGGTTAAAATAATTTTCTGAAATCTTGTAGGATTTGCTTGGTTTATATCAGGTTCTTAGCACTTACACTATACATGCCCACACTCGGAAAATATTATTTCATCCCATGTGTTTACTGTCATTATTCTTTTCACTGTGTTTCACTTGATTCTGTAAAACATTAAATACACCAGAGGAAATACTAAAGGTGAAGATACTGAATGCTGCTGGTGTTACAAAAGATAAAGAAGCTGAAAGCATTGACTTGACAGACTGAGATACCATAACAAGCTGTGGGTTTTCTCCACTCCAAAACTGAGCTCAAGGCATGGTCTTTTCTACACCAAGACTGGAGGTTGAGGAAGGGCTGAAATAAATTATGGAATGAAAAGAAACTATTTTTAGGTTTTACTAGCAAACTTTTCAGCCCCAATGTGCTTTTCACCCATTCTGCTGCTCAGCAGGGACAGAAGACCCCATTCACTGATGAGAAGGCATGTCCATGGTACAGTGCCCTCCCCAAAGGCAGTCAGAGGATGTGGTCATGCCAGTCTAAGGACACGGAGCAATTCCAGGAGAAAAGTGATGGTGGTTGTAGCCCAGGGATAGCGGGCAGCAGTTACTTCTGTCCATGATTCTGCTTTCATTTCCCCTTCTTCTCCTTTCACATCCTTCCCTTCTCTTGCATTCTTAGTTCACTTGCCAAAGGTTATTCTGGCTTCATGCTGCCTTTGGGTCCAGTTTCTGCAAATATGTCCACCTTATATTTTTCAGCTAAGATTTATATAGAGAAAATCACATCTGATTCTTTGGCTGTTCAGAGCACAGATTATTTTCGAAGACACCTTAGAGTCTCATGCACTCTGTTTTAAGGCTGGCTTAATGGCAATGCAGTGTTCATTTTGGGAGAGGAAGTCAATATCTACCTTGGGGGACTGGTGAGGGTAACCCTCTGTCCTCAGATTCCTCTTGCTACTTTTGTAATCTCACCACATCCTGGCCTGGTGTTTCTAAGTGCCCTGCTGAGGGCTTAGCAGCTGGTTTTGCCTCTGCAGCCAGCTCTTTCCTCTTCTCTGAAGGCTCTTTTTTGTGTGGTGCCTCTGCTCTGTCTGTTCCTTGGCCACTATTGTTTGTGCCACTGGGTGTTACCTGCATAGCCGGAGCCAGCTGAAGGGGCTCATCGCTCTTCTTCCATCTCCGGGCCCCCGATCGTGTGTTGAATTCATACATTTTGCCAGTAACTTGCAAGAGAGAAAAGACAACCAATTAAAATTCCTGCTTTAGCAGATTAAGATATGACAATTCTCCTCAGGATGGGATTAAAATAAGAAGGATGAAGGACCTGGAAACTCAGCTGAGTTGGGGAGATAGCCCATGAGGGAATGCCTCATTTCTGCAAGCAAGTGTGGGGACCTGGGTGTCGTGGTGGCTGCTCAGGGGAGATGCTATTCTAGCAGTATAAAAACTGGCTCTGCAGTTCAGGCAACAGGAATATTCACAACACTCCTATTAAAACAAAACAAACCCAACCCCAAACCCTTTCTTACCTATACATCTGTCAGTTAATGTGGATAGTGTAACCAACATATCTGTAGTCCTTAGTTATTAGGATTAACTCTTCCCAAACTTTTGCCTTTGGACATGTTGAGCAAGGCTATTGTATACACCCGTGCCTATTTTTTCAAGTAGAGTCGCCTACTTGAGGTAGCAAAACCTGCTAGGAGCACATATGCTACATACATTCTCCAGACCATGTCACATCATCTAGATTTGGAGATCTGGGATTCCCAGCAAGATTTGGCTGTATGTGTTACTTCTCCATTTGCACAAAATGCCTTCTTCTGGGCTTGCTGTGCACGGTGTCATTAAGAGAGTGAAATACTGTGTATTTTCTGTTTGCACAAGCACATGCTTCCCTCAGATATATATAAAATAATGATAAATTTAGGTTCTTCAGCACATATGGATGCGTTTCTGTGTTAGATTTTTGGCCCTCTTCAGATTTTATGGGTAATTCCTACTTGTATATTAAAAGCAAGTATCTTCCCCTTTGGTTCATTTACTACCTGGAGATAAGTGGGAAAGTTGCCATGTGTCCACAGTGATTGCCTCACAGTCTAAGTCTGTGTTTCTTGCTAAACAGACAATCAGGAGCTATAGTGGCACTTCTTGTTAGTAAACATTATTAATAAGAGACAAACAAAAGATGATTAAGGCCTGGAAAGAAATGGTGGTTATGTGCTACTACATGTTCCAGTTTGTATCAGAATTAATGGTTTCTGACACATTAACATAATCTGAGTAATTAAAGATGAAACTGGATCTCTTTACATGTTATTTTTTCTGACTGCTTACAACGCAGGCATGTTAAAGCAGTCCGGATCAGGAAGCAGCTCCTGACCAACCCTCCTAATCATATTCAACAGATTATGTCCTGGGACCTATTAAATATTGTCTCCAAACCACCAACACTTGATCGTCTAGGGTTTGGGATGAGCCATGGAGAGGAGAGGAATAAGGAGCACACATTTCTCTGCTAACACCACAAAGCTGTATTGTAGTTTAATGTTTGTGTCAGGCATGACACAAACACTATGGCTCTGGAGGGCAGTTTGGATGGGCTCAGGTATCCTCAAGTCTGGTGTGGTCAGGTTTGCTGAGGAAGGGAACCAGAAGCTGGCCTGCAAAAACACTGGGAAGCAGCTCTTACAGTGATGCCTAGAGAACATCCATGTTTAATATATTACAAATGCAGTTACACAGAGGAAAAGTAGAGACTTTAGACCCAGTCCCTCCAGATCTCTTTATAAATAGCAGGTGGGCTTGGACCTGGACCAAACTGGCCTTGAGCAGCCTTGTGGATGGGCTTAATTGCACAGTAGGATCCCATTTGTTTGCCCAAATTCTACTGAAGTCCCCATGTCTAGTGTTTCCCATTAGCTCATGGCATCCGACAGCTCCGAGCCAGCTAATAAGAAACACAAGGTACAGGCATTTGAGTGGAAATTTGGGCAGATTAATCCAATCTTTGGAACAAGCCTGCTTTCTTCTGGATAATTTTTAGACCTATTGTTTCAGACCTATTTTCGGATCTGTTTGTTAAAGACCTATTTTGACTGACTGTCACATTTTACCAGCCCTGCCCCACGCCCTACCCCCCACTCATGCTGTGGCCCTCAGATATTAGATGCAGGGCCAGGTCAGGCATCACAGTGTGGGGCTCAGGCAGGGGCTGCGGTTCAGGGGGATGAGGTAAAGTGGATCAACCCTTAAAAAAACCCACAATGCTATGAACCCTGCTGTAGAGCACAGTCGTCATCACTTGGGGAAAGGGATGAGCACTACATCTTCTAGGTCATCCTGGGTTTCCTAGCTTCTGCCTTAATTTAATTTCTCCAAGCTGGTTAATTAGATATGCTCACAGTTAGCATAGCTGGAGTCTGGTGGCACACAGTACCTGATGCCACCACAACTGTACCTAAAACCAAATGACCTTCCCTTTCCTCCCCAATGAGCAATGCTTAAGCCCTAGATAAATAGTAGCAACACAGTGTTGCTGCAAGGGAGCAGGTTTGGGCAGAAGCACCTAACTGAGCCACCCACCCTGCATCCAGGGAGAGTTTTAAGAGGCAAAGTCATTACATCTTCAGCTACATCAATCTGCTGGGCATTTCCCAGAAATGCGAAGGCTGAAACCACATAGCCATGACAGCACCAGAGCAGGCTTGCAGAAATTCCTCCTCCCCTCCCACCTTCCTACACCAGAGCCATACATTCAGGCTTAGCAGAGGAGTAGTGAATAATCTGGCCATTGGATGTGTGCTTTGAAGGGCCATAAGTATATTCTACCATTAGAAAAGTTACTAGGGTACTGCTTTGTTTTTCACTCTCTGTGAAATATAGCTCCCATTCTTCTTGGAAACAGCAAACCTGAAATATGAAAAGCAAATGTTGAACCATATTTTAATCAACTAATCCAGTTTGTTTCCAGCCAAGTATTCATATCCACTGTTAATTTCTTTTTATTACCTGGGTCTCTGGCTTCTCCATCAAAGACAGTGTTTAGCTTTGTCATTGTCTGTGTAGAGAGACAAAATGTGAAATGGATCCTGTGAATTAGTTAAATAAGAAGGAGGAGCAGTGACTTGGAAACAGTGACCTACATGGATGGAAGTGGATTTGTATGACCTGCATATTGCATTCTCACAGGCTGGATTTAATCAAAACTGGCAACAAAAGTCATTTGTGGTGTTGGGTGTTGCCACTAGATGTTCAAAGGAGAATTAATAAGGTCTGATATGTTAAATACCTCCACATGTGTGACCACGGGAGGGTCACCTCCACCCACAGGAGGCTTGGGAAACCCCTCTCTGAAGGATCTGAGGAGGCAGAGTGCACTGATGAAAGTGCCTTGCAGCCTTTATGCTACTATGCTACATAGCCTTTTTCATATGGCTATGAAAAAGGAAGGAGCCCCAAGATCTAGGAGAAAAGAAACTTATATTACAGAGGAAATAACAATGGCATTTTTCTGCAAATAGCTTATCAAGACCAAATTCTTACAGCTTAGGTACACCTGTGTACCTTATTAGTTGCACTCAGGTGGGTCAAAGTTAGCTGCTCAGGTCAGTGGTGTCTCAGCAGGGCAAAATCAGTGAAGTTGGGGCACTTGTCATGCTGCCTCTGCGGCTGCAACAAGTCTCCTTGTCACTGCTCCAGGCACAACCTCCTCTGGCCTCCAGCATATGGGGCTGCCAGAGAATTTGGACACTTGGAAGCTAAGGGGTCACAGTGTAGGTGAGCACCCTTCATAGCCAGTGTTGCCTCCATATAAAGAGGGCAGTTGGGGCACTGAAGTGTTTTGCGTTTGGGGGTAATCCTTTTTTTTTTCTCATCTATTACTTATATATCCTTTCTGGAATACAGACACTTTTCATAGCAAGGGTCCTACAACCCTGTTGCATGATGGGGTTGGGAAAATGGAGTTCTGTTTGAAGACCAGCAGTACTTACCACAACCACTTCTTTCTTATGTTTCTTCTTTTCTACAGAAAGGAATATGCGCATTTTAGAGAATCACATTTATTCTGACAGTGAATTATAGACACTAAAGCCAAGATTTCATCAAACAAATAGATATTCTTGGTACTCAACTTCTGAGATATCTCAAACAAGCCTTATTTCTTTTCAAAGGCTGATCCCTCATACTATTTGAAAAGACAACTCCTTCATATTGTTTTGGAGTGAGAATCCACAGCTGCCAATGACTAATCGAAAGTTTAGACTTGAGAAGTCTTATTTCTTCAGTAATGATTAAACAGTGGTTTCTTTAACAAATTTCCCTTTCTAAATAGTACGAACAGATATGGAAATTCACCTTTGGTGATATCTGAGCTACAATCACAGATTTTATTTTCCACAACTGTTTGTATTTGCAAAGCTCACCCAAACATGCAGCTGGAGACAAAACAGGGAAGTGCTGCAGATCAGTCAAGTAAAAGTCAGATTGAAGAACAGTTTGGTTTTGTGTGAATTTACCACACTATTAGCTCATCCCACATGCAAACAAATACAGCAGCAGTGCCACGGGCATCTTGACAGCATGGATTTGTGGATGATACCCAACTGGTTGCTCTGATTCATTCTTGCTCACTCCTTGCCAGTTCATTTAATGGCCTTGTTTTGGAGAACTGTATGCCTGGCCACCTATGGGCTTTACAACCAGGCATGCAACACGCTGGAGTGCTGCAGGTGGGTCTCAACCTGAGTGCTGATGGGAAACCTGTTCTATCTGGCCTTTGCTGCCCACCATTTGGGAATCAGGATTTCAGAAAGCACAAAGTATCCATTTTTGTGAAACTGGACAATGCTGAAATGTCTCAAATTGGGCAACCAAGAGAACAGCTAATTTGTTTGGGATGTGTTACTCATGTAGGATTTTTTCAAGCTGGGAGGCACTGATTGAGGAGAGCGAGTTATAAAAGCAGGATCTTACTGAGCCCATATGAGCCTTGCTTGCTAGCAGAAAGCTAATGGGACCAAAAGGAACAAGGCTGCTTAAATCCCTCTTTTTTTTTAATGTGCAATTTATACCCCCGCTAAGTTATACAAACCCATTTAAAAGCACCAATACTTTAAAATAAACCTTCAGGTACATGAAGTAATGGTGTCAAGGGAGCAAATGAAGGGATCGGAGAACCCGGAATTAGAGTGGAGAGGACTCTTGAAGGTGCTGTAAGGGGATGGGATTATTTTTTAATAGGTAGCATATGAATTGCATATGAAAAATACAGCACTTCTTAAGCATCCATGCCAGAATACCAGACTACTCTGAAATCATTTTTTTACCTAATAGTCAATAGATTTGAAGACCAGAAGGACCATGAAATCATTTAGGCAGGCCTCCCATAATCAGTCAGGGTTTTTTAATCTCAGTATTTTTGTACTGGGTCAAATTTATTTGTCTAGAAATGGATTTACAAATTCTGCACTGAATCATAAAACAAGGTCTTGTTATAAAGTACTGAAAGGTAAAAAAGAGGTACATACCTGGAGCATTTTTCCTGCAATGAAAAAAAAGATTAAGACTAGTTAACAAATATCATGCTTTTGCCTATATAAAAATGTCATGCTTTGTCCTCTTTCATTTGGCAAGAAGGATGTTTTTGCTTGAGTTCTGGGATTTGCTTGATTTGTTTGGTTTCTGGTTCTACTTTCACTGAAGATCTGTATCACCTAATACTGCTCTCAAACAGAAAAACAGCCCTTAGCATTGCTCTAGCACCTCTCCAAGAAGAGATGATACCATAAAATAAAGTCTTGTTGATGATAGCATAGTGGATTCACAGAATCTGCAAAAATGTATTTTCAAATATTGTCATCATGTTCCATCCTTGGAGGAAGGTCAATTTTGGATCTGATATGTGCAGATAATACCTTTTAAAATATTTGAAAGGCTGTAAGTGTTTTTGAAATTATAGAAATTGCTTTTGAATGGGAGGGCTTGGCTCCCAATGAATCACTTGCCCTATTAATAAATAATAGCAATAGCTAAGCTATTGCTAAGCTAAGCTAGATTCATTTGTTACTTTTATCACAAATTGCTAAATTCCTTGCATACACCATTTGAATTATAAACATGGTCATGTATTACCTCTTTACATTTACTATAATTTCTAAATTTCTGTCCAAATCCTAGGAATACTTAGAGACAGTTTTATTTTCAATCCTACTCCACTTAAAGAGCTGCTTATATTTGTTTCGTGAAGTAAAAAGTTGATTTAGGGGTAGTGTGGCTCCAGCCTGCTGCGAAAGCAGTCAGCAGGGATCTCTGCTGATTCCCAGAATGAACCGGAGCCGGTCCCAGGTGCTTCCCCGGCTTTTGCCAAGCACCAGCACTTAGAGGTACTATGAAGCTTCACAGATCAGAGCCTGGGTAAAACTCCGGGAAACCTGCAGAAGTTTTGCCAGAACAAAGAATTTGGCATGAGCACCAAGGTTTGGAAAGGACTCTGGGATCTGTAACTGAAAAAGATGAAAATGCATCCAGGAACTGCCAAGATGGGAGCTCCATTGGGGTGGGAGCCAAATGCAAACCAAAATCTTTTGTATTTTTGGTTAACACAGTCAGGCACACACTCTTACTGCACTTCACAAGCATAGCTGCCTTTAGAGGTCATAACTGTTAATTCCAGTATTACCTTAAGCTAATACTAATATTAGTAATCCATGAAAAAAAATGCTATG
>WEIS01101895.1:0-10623 GCA_013389965.1 Todus mexicanus
AGTGGAACAGGCTGCTCAGGGGGATCATGGAGTTTCCCTCTCTGGAGTCATTTAAAACCTGCCTGGACAAGTTCCTGTGTGACTTGGTCTAGGTGATCCTGCTCTGGCAGGGGGATTGGACTAGATGATCGTTCGAGGTCCCTTCCAATCCCTAACATTCTGTGATTCTGTGTTGGTTTTTTGTCCCTCTAGTTCTCCAAAGAGCATAGAACAGAAAGCACAAGTTTCAAGTCAGTTTTGGCTCAAGTTAGATTCATAACATACCATGTCCATAATAACTCCAAGAGTACTTGAACTTGAAGTAGCCTATAATAGCCCCTTTGAGAAGGCTGGGAAATACAGCTTCACAGCAACATGAGGGGATCCAGACACTTTCTTTCCACATCTTTGTACTTACAGTAAAATTACAAATGTGATGCCAAGACATGACTCAGAGTGCAAGTGAAGGGCTGACAAGAGTAGAAGTCAACAAAAAAACATCCAAACATAATGCATTACCACAGATCTTTCTCTTACCTAACCATCACATGGTGCTGTACCAGTCATTTGTCAGGTCATTTGGCTTTCTCTTTCTAGTCTATTGCTTTCCTCCATTTTTAGTTTCCTCTGGATGAGAAGGAAAAATCAGACTGCAATAAGAGGCCAAGATATCTTTTGGGGTTTACCATTGTCAAGAAGTATTTGTAATCTTCTGACAACCTAACCGTATAAATGTGAAAGACTTGAATTGTTTCAGATACATGCCAGTTATTTTTTTTTTCTCGTAAAGCCTGGGAAAAGTTACCAGGTTTTCATGCTTTGCTCAAAGCTCATAAGAAGGATAAAGATCTCTAATACTACCAACTAACAGAGTTATTCCCTTAGCTCTGGATTCATCCTTCCAGCTTCAGTGACTCCGTGAGTAGGATTATCTTCTAAAAGCTTCTGACCCAGTTTCTTTGGTGCTGAAGACCTCTAGTGCTCAGATTTTGCTCATTTTGCTGGTGCCAGTGAAACTAAGGATCCCATGATACTCTCATATCCTTCTCAGCCAGCTACTTCTACCTGATCTCTTCTCTAGCAAAGCACTTTAACATACTACGAACGCAATAGTTACACTCAATTAAGCCACTGACTTGGTTCATTCCTCAATGCCTTAGGCAGTGTGTAAGCTGTTACTGAATACATAAAGTATTATTCATTGAATTATTACTGGTCATCTGTAGCATTTTAACACATTAAAGAGTTTCTCCAACTTCAACAGCAGCTGTTGTAGCAGGTTGAAAAAAATCAATGAGCTCTTTTCAATCAGATAGCACAAATCCCTTCATGATAACTGCAGTTTCTCACTGAATGCCAACAAGCCATGATTCAGGAGCACATGAGCAGAAATGAGCTTAGCCTCAAGTCTGTGACAGAGCTTTGAAAAGACATGTTATGAACTCTTGCTCTGAAATCATCAATCTCTTTGAACTATAAGAGATTCCCTAGCACCTATCACTCCTTATTTCTGTTTTGTTAGATAGTCCTGACAAGTGAAAAAGCACAGCGCTAACTTTATTGCATGATCATGCTAAGCTTTCTGAGATCCCATTACTGAGGGAGCTGATTTCCTAACTGCTTTTAAAAACTATTCTAATCTTGCTCTTTAAATCACGTACTCTGCAATCACAAATATGGATCTCCAAGAGACTGACACATTGTCCAGTGAGTGTTTTAGGAAATAAGCTCAAAGAAAGGAAGATGTCCCTATGGCTTGTAAAACATCTACATGTTCACGGTGCACAAGAGATCATAGTCCTTATCACTGTCAGAACACCTTTTCTCCCAGTGGGTACTGGCTACCTTTTTCCCCAAGGTGATTTTTTCTCTCCGAAACTCTGCAGGCACCTCACTGCATGTTCCAGATCCCTGGTGGGACAGAAACTGGCAGCTAGAAATGTCTGAAGTGGTTTCAGATGAAGCAAGCCTGTGTTGTTGTTCACATGAAATGTTTTTCTGTATTTGATGTAGAGAATATGAGCAACTCACCAGTTATTTTTGTAGCATGTTTTCTATGGCAGAGCACAAAATGGCTGAAAATTACAAATGCTGTTAAATGGTGCAATCATCTAATTGGGCTTAAAATATTGTTGATGCTTAATGGGAATATATGTAGTCAAATTCACAGACATCTGACATTGTAGCAGTTAATTTTCATTGAGTATTCAGAGTGTGTGATTTATTTAGTAAGCTAAAATCAAGAAGGTTCCTGACATTCTGGAATCACTGTCTTAGGTGGACCTGGCTGTGGGATGGCCAAGTATAGATTAGATAACCTGTCTCAACTCTAACTTCTTGATATCTTCAAAATTATGGCTCAATTCTGAATACCAGAAGTGTGTTAGAATCATTGAGAAAATACGTAAATTGAACTAATACATAATGCTCAGAACTATTATGGTTTCCTATGATGCACAATTTTAGCAACGTATACTGTTTTAAAACTGTTTTATTTTAGGACTAACTGAAGATAAATCTATCTGTCTGTGCACTAATACAGTTCCATCATACAGCCTGATCTGTACCCATTAAACTTCATTATTTAACAGTTATGTTGTAAATTAGTGCTTTAATAAAGCAGAAGCTGTGTTGCTCATAGTTGCCTTTCAAGAAGGTCTGTTTAGCTCTTGTTAGGTCTTCACAAGCAACTGTGATGTCTTCAGCTGTGTTGTTGAGGCTAATATAAACCAAGCCAGGATCGTATCTAGATCATCTGTAGGTCTGGCATGGCAGATCCCATGAAGTTGGGAACAAACAGCAAACAGTAAGGCAGCTTTTCTATTTAATAATAATAATAATATGTTTTAAAATTTACATATAACTTCCCCAGTACCTCCACAGAGGTTTTGGTTGGGGTTTTTTTTATTCTGAAGGAATAAATAATGACTGTTGCTTTAAAAATTGAGTGTCTTTAGGATGCTTCGTTTGTGGGGGTTTAAAAGTTCAATGCCTACTTAAATACTTTACCAAATATTATTTTAAATCTCTCAAATATTATAATTAACATAAAACTATTTCTTCTGTGCTTTTTTCTTGGAACATATTTGGGACAAGACACAGCAACTGCACTAGACTTAAATATCACAGATTTTAGCAAATAGTGTCTCTTATTCATTGAGCATTATGTATATTTTTTGTAAAGCAATCTGGTTTAGATATGCTGTCAAGATTTATATGAAAGTGTTAATGGAAATAAGGGATAACTAATATTGACGATAAAAGGATTTTTATATTGTTCAGTAAAATTACTTGAGGCTATCCTTTGGGCTTTTTGATGATTATTTCTCTTGCCTGAAAGCATGCACCTTAAAAGCTTTCTGATTCTCTCCTGATAAAAAGGGCCGTGACTACACACAACAGGAAAAAAATAAAATAAAATCAAAAGATCATCCAAGATGAAAAAGATTTGTGTTAAGATTAACAACACTTTGCCATAAGTAAAGCATATAACAGCACATCTGGAGAGTGGAAAAGGGTTTCAGAGACTGTCTAATCGTATCTTGAATGGTCTGATTGATGCTACTTGCAGAAATGATGTCGAGGGTTATGAAAGAAGTAATTGCAGAGTTTCTATTTGTCACAATATTCCTTGATGGGATTTCTGATGTTAGTAATTTGTCACGGTGGTTCATTGTCTTGCTGGATGTCAAACAAAATGGAGATGCCAGAGAGCTGATGATTTGCTTTAAGAATTGTCAGTGTCAAGACTGTGGAAACAGATTTATAATGAATATCAGGGTGACTGCGAAAGGGCAGGCGCTCAGCAGGGCTCTGCCCATAGGTAGCAGAACTCAGTGGTTCAGGAGAGAAACAGTGAGTGCGGCCGTCTTTGCAGTACACTGCAACACCCCTCCTCAGACTCCTATTATCCCATGGGCTCTTGGCTCAAAAGTATCTGAAGATGATGCTCTCTCCAGTTAAACCACACGTACGAATATACTCAAAATTTGCTAAGTGTCAAGTACGTCTGGAAGTGTGATTTACAGTCTGTCATGGTCTTTTCCCCTGAGCTTACAAATTGTGGGGAAAGGTGTTTCTCCATGAGACAATTCACAACACAAAAAAAGCTCTTTCAGATCGGTGAATTCCTATCACGTAGTAAACCAGACGTAACTACTGACAGGTTTTCCTACAACTGTAGGGTGATGTGATCTAGGTGGTGGTGGCACTGAGCTAGCCCTTGGGGTGTCCAGCGCAGGTCGCACCTCCGCCACCAAACCATTTCATGATTTCTCTCATGCTACCCCATCTTTCCCTCTGCCTCACCCAGAGCAGGATATAGTGGAGATTTTTGCTCCTTTTACTGTCTTTGTGTAACCTAATTGCATTAAAAACTCTTCAAGGCCTAGACAAATCCTTACCGTACAAATACATGGTGCCTAGTATAGAAGGATCTTAAACTTGATGAAAGTCAGGATTCATTTATTCAAATAACAATAAATCATATTCCTTTGTTTTAGTGATGTTCTGCATGGATTTAACTGGGGGGGGGAAAAATGTAGGAGAATCTGTGAACAGAACTAGAATTAAAATCCTGGCATCTCTCAGAAACTGTTCTGTTAGATCTATTTTATTGTTATTCCTTAACAGTTCATGCATTAAAAAAAATAAGAAGGGTCACTGGTCTGCTGTGGAGAAAGGCAGCTATGTCTCCTGTCATATCAGTACATGGAAAAATAACCTAATGATTAGACATGGCATTGATGGCAAGTGCAAGGCTTAAGCTGCCATAATTGATCTAGGGAAAAAAAAGCCAATAAATGGGCATAAGAGAGAAAACTGACTGTCGAAGCACATCTTGGTTAAGTATCTGTGCAAACTCAGGGAGTGTAAATAAAGGCAGAAAGAAAATAATGCAGTGGTCAAAATAAGTACAGTGCAAAAAGATCATGTTGTAAGATGAACAGCATTTTGGCCTCTTGCTGGCATAGTCAGAGACCACTATCATCTAGCCAATGAGCAGGCTAACAGTCATATAGAAAGGACCACGAAAACAAGTATGTGACTAGGAGACCAAGTTTAAATCACTATTCTGTGCTGATTCAGTTGTTTCTGACCATAAAAATTAAATTACAGGAAGAATGAGAATCTGGCCTGAAATACAGGTCTTTGTTATCCTGAAAATGTCAGTACACTATAAACAATGTGGACACTTTTATTCCTAGTGATACATTTTTTTTATTCTCAGGTTGCACATTAGTCTCTAAGGAGACATATAGCCCATCTGCAGTGGATTTCTGCCTGCTGACTGAGCAATTCCACCTGGTCTGCTTTTGCAACCACTAGTGCTGCAGAGAGCCTGAGGCAGGAGTTCACAGGGGGCACCCAATTTAATCTATAGGATGCACCTGCAGGTAGTTTATCTCAGGAGCATGTTATGTCAGGTAAAATATAGTATGTGGCTGTGATTCACAGGTGAGAAGAGGGCACTGTAGGAAGGTGTGGCATCAGACAAATAGCTTATCCAATTTCCCAGGATGTTCGAGACTTCACTGGCTCCCAGCTGTATGGACCAGGACTTCCACCCCTCCCGGTGGAGAATCCCTGCTCTTGCTTTCTGCTCTCTCAGGGGTGTTCTGGCTATAGCTTTTCTGAAGCTCATGTATGGATGTTTCATAAAAATACCAGGAGTCATATGAAGGTAGACAGATATGGATAAGAGATAATGAAGGGAAGATGGATAAGTTGTGGAAAAGAGTAAGGATTTTGAGAGAAACTTCTGGAATTAGAAATGGGATGGAAAAGGAGAGCAAAGCCAGCTAAACAACACTGCAGAGACAAAATAAAAAGATGAACAAGTGGTAAAGCAAGAGAAAAGCAAGGGAGGGATATAGCAGGAAATTTATAACTCAAGAATGTGTGGTGGTGTGTTACGGGAAGGGAAAGATGAGAGTAAATGCAGGAAGGGGAAATATTGAGATGACAAGAGTGAATAACACATCTCGAGCAATACTGGTCTAACAGTATTCAGTGACTACGTTATTTCATCGCTTAGTATGTCTTAGGGTATAATGAATTATTTCTGACAAATGCATTTTTGGCAGAATTTGGTTAACTCTTAGAATGCATAGAAGCCTAAAGGTGCAGAAATATAAATGGATGAATATACCAGAAAAGTGAGTGTGACAGTTTAAAAACATATTAGGGTGATACTTCTTTCTGCTGTTTGGATAGCTTAAAATAGTAATTTCCGAACAAGGAAATTGTCAATCATTAATTAGAAAGCTGAATAACGACATCACATGCTAATTTTACTGCTTTCTATTTCAACAAACATAACCAGACTTTTGCATTGATTGGATGTATACATAAAGCTAATGTCCTCTTTGCAAAAGCTGTGTGTGTAAACTTCTCCAATATGACTATAAGAAAGACAGATGCTACAGTACCTTGTATGTTCCTCCAGGACTTATGATACTAATCAGTGTTATGTTTATTCTCAGTTAATTCAATATAAATGTCCTAAAAGAAACTTCAAAAAATCAGTTCTGATAATTTTTTTTTCAAAGCTGACTCTTTAAGGAGGTATTAAATACTTGTATACAACAGCAAACACCGTTTCTGAGCTTGCCTTCTCTGTCAGAGATAATTAACTTGGGAAGAAAAGTGAAATCTCTTTTGTGCATTTTTGTATTGCAGCTCCTCATTATTCCAGACTCTCCACATGCCTTGAGTGATATCAGACATCTTTGTCCAAATGCGTTTTGGAATTTCATAACAGGCAGATAGAGGTAGCTAATGATGTCACTATAATGGATCGTTATTTTTTAATGCCAAGCTCCTAGTAATTTTATATTTTCTGTCTTTCACATCTGCAATCTACAAGAGAAAATGAAAAGAGTTTGGGCTTATCTAGGTGGTGAGGGAAAATTTTAAACTGGGCTGTCACGTACTGCAGCGCCATCTAACCAGACAGTGATAAAACTGAATAGTCTTATCTATAAATCACAATAAAGCTTGACACAATTCACCTCTGCCTTCAAAGCCTGAAGAGCGGTTAGGTTTTCCTATTAGAAACCAAACTGAAATGTATTTATCAGAAACATCTGGAGTCTAGGAGAAGCAAGCATGTATCATCAGATGACTTTCTGCCTGAATCCAAGCAAAAATATCTATCTCTGGGTCCCACCACAGAATAACAGAAACAAAATGAAAAGTAGGAGTTTGTGTGGAGATACAGATTCCCGGTGGAGCAAGCTCCCGCCCTAGCGACTTTTCAGGACACCATTCCCACCAGGTCCTGCCCAGGATATCCAAGGGGGAGAGGAGGATTGTTGTCAGAGCTGCTTCCACGTCTGGAGGCCCTGAGACTCTCCCTCACGCCCTGGGGTGAATTTCCAGGAGAGGAGGGCATACTGTGAAGTAATATTCATCAACAGCAAAAGATACTGGCAAAACCCTGGGCTAAGATAAGGAAGTGCTGGGCTCAGAATGGTCCTGTGGCCAGAAAACATCAACAAATTTGTGTTTCCAGAAACAAAGACTGGTAACACATCTATCTGCCTGAAAAAACCCCCAACAACCAACCAACAAACAAACAAAGAAATCTGTTTAACTTTTTATCTCTGAGAACAATATAATTTATCAGCAGTGCCCACTCCGCATCCTAGAATGCCTGTACTCCATCTCTTTTATGTTCAGTTGTTGCTCTCCTCCTGGATCTAACCTTGCTTAAGCATGTAGTAAGGAGTTTGTGTCCCTGCCTTGACCATCTCTTGATGTGATCTGTTTCTAGCTTCTTGTCCCAGGCCTGGAAAAGAATTGACTGCTGCACTGACCGTAGAAAGGGAGATGAGATTATTGTAGAGGAAGAGATGGATAACTTTGAAGATCATGCTATTGAGGTGAGATTAAAAGCCACAGCGCAAGCTTAACATGTAGCAGGAGGTTTTTTGCTGTGAGCAGGGGGCCTTTCAGTGACAGCAACAGAAGACAGGATAAGCTGCTCATAGCAGGACTGTACTTTATAGGATGAAACTCTGAAAAGAGACAAGTTAACTGTGGGATAGACTGGGTGAGATTTTTATTTTTATCAATAGAAGCACTGTTCAATAATACCCTGTAGGGGGTTCATCTGGAGCATCACTTCTGGAAGTGGAAGGATTTCTTACCAAAAAGGGCTTCAGCCTAGCATTGAAAGGTCTGTTAGGGATATAATTCTTATCTTAGAGATAAAAATATCAAGAGCTTGCAGAACCTTCTCATGGTGCTAGACAACAAAAGCAAGAGATCAGTCGCAAACAAACTTACACTGGGAATTAGAAAAGTATTTCCACAATTAAAAAAAAAAAAAAAAGTCTAAACTATCTCCTAATAGACTAATGCCTGACAAACAATGCAATTAATGCAAATATTTATGAGTCTACTTATAGGAGGTAGTTTTCTGAAGAAGCAGAGAAATAGTCCTGGAAAATAAAGTAGGTTTGTTTTTGTTTTTTTTTTGTGGGGCCCTGCAAACAGACAAAGTCTATCAGGTTAAATGTATCTGCAATATACCAGGTATTAGACTTTGTACCAACTGCAAGCTCTTTTTTTCGCTTTTATTATCTATAAATGCCTCTGTTTCCTTCTCGCCTGATGATGTGCTCCTGTTTAAGTGAAAAATATACTGGCTGGTGCTTTGACCTGTTGACTAAACATATTTTCAAAAGCTGAACATTCCCTGGTCTCAAAATACAATATTATTACAAGATTATTTTCTGTAAACACAGAAGCCCACATTAAAAAAAAAGTGCCTGTGTTTGTTAGGTAATTTGGCTGTATTTCATCTTAAGCAGTGATATATTGATTTACATGTGAAGCGAGCTTTCAGGTTGCCATTTAGAAAGACCATTTTTGGCAAGGCTTCATTAGACTTCTTAGTATTATTTGTTATCCTTCAACTGGCAAAGCAGGTAACCTTATTCCCAAGTACAAGCTGCATGAACCATCTCGTTCAACCCCAATTCCTTTATCCCCCTTTATGTTGTTATGGTCCAGAGTGCCATTATTTTGCCAGCCAGTTCATTTGCTGGCTACTGGGAGGTAGTTTACCTAGTACTCCCAATCCCTTTTCTAGAAACTGTATTGGTGATTGTCTTTACCAACTATATTACAGGCTGCAGAAATATTGCACGTTGCACTGCTGTCAGTGACACTACATCTATAGACTTTATGCTTTCCTATGGAGAATACATTGATTTGCAAACTGCTCCTTTGACAACCTTTGTTAAGATTATTATCTTGTCCGAAGGCTTGAGAGGGAGGGAAGAAAGGGGCCTTCTATTTATCTATTTATTTATTTTTTTATTTATTTTTAATGTTAGTTACACTCGGTCTGTTTGCATCAGCATATATGTAATAAGAGAAGCCACTCTTTTATCTGACAGTACTTCAGTTACCCTGGAAAATGACTGAAGGCAATAACTAATACAGCAACGTAATGCAGCAGTGATATAGAAGTTACGTATTTGTTTGGTTATTGCAACTTTGTGCAACTGCGCTTTCACGAGTTCTGAGATTTTCATGAGTTCATGAATGAAAATCAGACAACTACTTTCTTGCATAGAAAAATTAGGGAAGATTTTTTGGGGGAAAATTTCTGCTCAAGTCAGTGAAATTTGGTCTCAAGTTTTCTGGATATCTGAGGAATGTCACCAGAGTGAAAAATTATGTTCAGATATCCTGCAATGTTCCTGTTATTAGCAGTTTTTTAATGAGAAGCTAGGTACTGTAAAAATGGAGATGAATTTCTGAAACTTGTGCTATAAGGTGTAAGAACCAGCAAAAAATTAGGTAAATGTTCATGCTAAATAATGCTTCCGATCATAAAGGGGTTTGCCGATTTCTTTTTAGCATCTGTGACATATGCGTTAATTTTAGACAGACTGATAACTTAATATTGCCATTCATGCCTTGTATTAGATTCTGCTTTCTGCACTTTATTCAAAAATATTGTGTACGATTGAAATTTATTGCCCTGGGTGAATAGTGAGAGGCTAAGGTGAAGGAGTGCTCTTCTTCCTAGTGTTTTTTAATATCACCCTGGAAAAGGTGGCATGATTGATGTCCAGTACGCACATAAATTTGAATAGCTTATACCAGCTTGCTGGTTAAGCAAATAGCTTGGCTATCATAAGAGACAAGCAATACAAGCTTGGAGAAAGTGGTACAAGAAAGAAAGCTGAGATAATGGACAATGAGAAAATCATGGATAAGTGTATCTGACAGTTCATGGTAGCAATGAGCAATTCCAGTTAAATGTGATGGAGACTGAAAGAGAAAAAAAGAAGGCTAAGCTGCACAGAATCAACCTGTTGTTTATCCCAATACAACAATTTCAGCTCCTAATTGCTGGTGGTATTCAAGCTCCAGATAAAGCCTAGATACAGAAGTGTTATTACACAACCTTTGTTTAGTTGCAAGTGTGATAAGGGGCATTACCAAGAAGAAAAACCAACAGCTAAATACTTTCAAAAATAAAGTACTTAAGTACATTTTGAGTTTGTATTAGAAAATATTTAACAGAAAAAGATGCAATTCAGAATGGAGGGATCTATGCAGAGTGAAAAATAGTAACTCTGAATCATAGTGATTTAAACAGGCAGGGGCTGTGATTGGGAT
>WEIS01101912.1:0-13607 GCA_013389965.1 Todus mexicanus
TCCTCACACGGGAGATGTTCCACCCCCATAACCATCTTAGTGGCACTGCGCTGGACTCCCTCAAAGTATGAATCATCTCCTTTGTCGTTTCTCTTTGTACCCTACAAGAACTTTTTTTCCTTTCCTTTACATATCCTTCTTCTAAGGAATGAAGTATTCCTCAGAAACATGGATTACCCAAGTGTAGCAATAACATAGTAACGCAAGCATTGTTTATTTAGAGGCTTGCACAGGTTCACATACATACAATAAAAGAGGCAACTTCAGACTTTGGCCTTTTGTGCTCACTGCTTGTAACTTATCATAGAATTGGGAACTGTTTTGAACTTGAACAGCTCCTGACTTTTGGATTGAACACAAACAATTCAGCACTGCCACTAGTTGCAGAAGACTGTGCTTGAGAGCCTGAAATGTCCTGTACCAGGCCTTTATTTTCAGTTTAAAAGCCTCTGCTTTCACTCTTAGCTCAGCAAACATCTTAGAGATGCTCTCTAGACAACGAGGAACTCCTACATCTTATAATAATCTTTTGCATCAACAGATAGGCAAAACACAGACGTAGCAAAAAGTGTGAGACAGTGCTTCCCTTAACTGCATAGACCACAAAACACTAAGAATCTTTCCCATCTATGAACCAAAGCAGGCAATCCTGTAACTTGTGCTATAAGTACTCATTGTTTAAAAAATGAAAGGGTCATGAGCTGCAGTCTCCTTCATGTCTCAAGGAGAGAACAACTGGCTATTCCCTGACCCCAACCCTAAAAACACAAAGAAAATATACAGAGCACTTAATACTTCAACCACTCATTATTCAAAGTGTGCAGTAAATTATCACTTGCTGGGTATTTTGCTTCCAGCAAATGTTTCATCTGTGCACTCAAGCACTCACTGCCAAGATGCTGCCATCACCATACTTCAGGTTCCTCTGTCTAGATGGCCTTTGGCTCAAGGAGAAGTTCTGCACTCATCAAGGCATTGCAAAATCTCTGTCTTTTCTTGATGTGGAAGTCAAGGAACAAATTTTGTCATCTTCAGGCATTTGAAACAGTCCTTTGTTATATTTGAAACCATAACAAGCAAAACTGTTTAACACACGCTGACAAGTTCTTATTATGTCTGCCTAAAAGATTTCAACTGAAATTCAATAACAAAAGTCTTTGTGCATTTGAATTCTATTGCCACTGATACTAGCTGATCTACTGAAAACAAATGGGATACATCAAGCATACCACTAGGTAGAGAAAACAGCAATGCAGGTTCAGGTTGAGCTTGGAGATTAGTTTTATTTACAAAAAAAATTAAAAATAAATAAAAATTAAAATTCAGTTTTGTTGCAATCAAGCCAAATAATACATTTTGCAGTATAACTATGTCCTGCAAACTTTCTCAGAGCTCCTGCCCTGAAACTCCCTGGGAATGTTATTCATAAGTTTTCAAAGTGATTTAGTCAAGGTTTAGTTCAAACTTATTACCTGCTTATTAATAAATGAGGACCAAAAGTCTTGCCTGAAGTAGTGGTAGTAGCATCTGGAAGTGTTGCCTGCCTCTCACACACTCAGGCCCTAATGAGGCTTGGGGCTGCTCTTGAACTTCTGCTTGCTGTCTTCACCTGCATATGGGGAATGTCAGGCTAGGAGGTGGCCAGCACAAATTCCTGATACTCGTTTGTTCTTGCACACACAGGTGGCATTTTATTGGCTTAAAGTGACTTTCTGTGTTTGTCTATTGAGGTCAGAGCCTTCTGGGTTTATACTTTCAAGCCTTTCACCCCTACAAGTATTGCTGGAAACTTATTTCTCAACAGCTAATGTATTTAGGAAATTACTATTCACACGATGACTGACAGTAGCCATTTAAAGTTTACAAAGATTATTTACACTGTACACTCTTAGACCTTTAGCTTGCTTGCCAAGTAAGGAACATCATTGAGACGAAAATAATTGGGTGTTGGTGTACTGGAAACATGTTCCTTATACCATATCATTAACACTCTAAAGTCAAGCGTATTAGTCTCAGGTTCAAAGAGTGCTGAGGTCTGCTGTCCTTAAAATGAGTGGCCTGTGGTATAAAGCTTGTAGAGCATACACCTCCTGATCAGTATAGAGCCCTCCAGAAGGCCAGGTGGAAATCAGCCAGGAATCAAGGGATGCAGGTAATGAATAAACAGCTCATTATCATTTAATACTTGTTTATTCAATGGTATAATGTCATATGCAACTTGCAAAGCATCAGAAACTAAGGTAATTCTGCTCCTCCATAAGATAGCCAGTAGGAATCATACTAGTAGGATAATTATGCTTATGCTTCTACAGTGCTTATACCTCTACGGATTTACCTCTTGGTGTAAATCTTTATTCAAAAAGACCTAAGGATTTCTCAACAGATTCCTGAGGGCTGTAGCCTGGAGAAAGAGTTCTGCTCTGCCAGACATGGAGATTTAGTGTGTGGGAAGAGCACGGCTGGCCATAAATCCTGGTCTCAGGGCTCACCCTGGTTTCTGTGTGACCTACCCCACCCTCCCTTCAACAGCCAGCATTGACTTGGCTTTTCTTACTCATTCTTCCCATCATCTCCATTTCACTTTGGCATCTAATCTAACAGCCCTGATTCCCCAAATCCATGTGCACAGATGTGCCTTGTCTTCCCTACCATGTCCCTGCTCCATCAGGCAAATTCATTAACAATTAAGCAGTTGAAAACTGTTGTAAAACACCAACTTTAAACACAAGCCTGTTAGTAGTGAAAGGGTGAATTTGGACTCCTTCGATCCCTGTGGTATCTCCTTTGCTGCTGAAAAAATCCCCAAAATGCTGACAAATCCCTGTCACCAATGGGAGGGCTCAGTGCAGGATAATCCCACAGTCCTGTGAAGGTTGGTGGCTCATCATCACAACTAGGAGGGCTCCAAACTGCTCCTTAGAGAGCTGTGATCACCTTCCAGTTTGAGGAGAGCTTTGAGCATAACAGCACTAACAATAGCTTCAATTAAAGCACAGACAGACCCACCCAATGCTATGCAGTGAGTGTGCCACAGTGATATTCTTTCTCCACGGTGCTTCCAGAGCAGGAGGTCCTCAGTGGGATGCTGGGAGGGGGGCAAAGAGACTGCCTTCTCCTGGCCTGATAGGGCTTCTCTACCTCTTCAAGCCCAGGGAAGGCAAGGACAGGTGGGCAGAAAGCCACCTCACTCAGCTGTAGGGTAAGACAGTGAAGAACAGCAGGTACAAAAGTTCTTGCCCCCTACCTCAAGTGGAAGAGAGCGTCCCTTATCCACTCCTGGATGCTCCCCATCCCCTGGCCTTCTGTAGTCACTTTGCAGGGTCTCGCCTCTCAGGTCTGTGTTCCAGAGACCCTGTCCCACGTTGCAATGACTACCTGTCAGGAAACCTTGTCTTACTGCCCATCAGCTACAGCCTCATCTCTTTATCCTACATGGACCCTGAAGTGTCTGGGTAGCTATATCATCTCCTGCTATGGAAAACCCTTGGTTGCCTTCCTCCTATACCAGCAGTGATCCCATGGTACTTCCCAGGAAGAGGCAGACACAGAGTTACTGCAGTTTCTGTGTCACCACAGGAATGGGTTGCAGAGATAAATGTCCTTGGGTTTTCCCAGTGTGCAGCACTGAGCAGTCAGTTCTTCCTCCAAAGGCCAGAGATTTCTAACAGGTAATCTGCAAACTGATCTCTTCTACTGACCTGTCTCTGGCTGCAGCAAACATGGGAAATCACCTTTCCATCTCCAGTTTGCATTCAGACCCTCTTTTAGCATATCGCCTACTTGAAGGGCAAAAGCTGGGGCACAAACGGCAAAGGGGAGAATAAAGTTCATTATCCCACTAGACTTCCAGAAGCTGCAGTGCTCTGCCAGACTCATAAGGTGCTCATTATGGTCTCTGGATGCTGCAGTATCACTTGGACCTTCAGGCTGTTCATACCTCCTTTGCTTCATGCCATACTCATACATAAACTCACCAACTTCTCTTTCATGCAGCGCCCTCTCCCATATCACACGCAATGTCCCATGGTAGCCTTTACTGCTACAGCACTCAACTGGGACTTTTCCAAGCTGGTGTCTGGCCTGTTGCCTTTTTTACTTCACCTTAGGGTAGGGAAAGAAATCCAGTGGAAACTCTGCTTGGGGTCTCTGGATTCTCCATTTGTCAAGTCTTTTTCATTTTCAGGTCTTTGAAGAGGTCCTGAGGCAATTATACTGATCTCTCACTCTGTTTCCAATCTGTGTTCTGCATCAGACGAATTTGCCTTTAAAATAGGCTTAGCAAGTGCCAGCTTTCCTGCATTCCTTTATCCCTGAGATTATTTTCCTCAGAGACCTTACTTACCAGTTCCCCAAGTTTGCCGAAGTCTACGTTTTTGGAGTCATTATCCGTATTTTGCTGGTCTAGCTTTTTCCCTTGGAATAATGAACTTTATCATTTCATGCTTGCTTTCATCCACATTACTGCTCAGCCTTTAGATTCTCAGGCAGTTCTTCTCTGTTAGTCAGAAACAGGTTTAAAGTAGCTGCTCCCCTGCCCATTTCTTCCCGCTTGCTGAAACAGCATCATCTTCATCACATCCAGGAACATAAGAGCTCATCTATACCTAGTTGTGTTGCTTTTGCCAGAGGTATCAAAGCAATTATCATGTTTTGCTAATAAAAAGAGCTGCCCTACTGATGTGTCTTCCTGCTGCACAGAAAAAGCTATCCACTACCTGTCCCAATGAGGTGCTCAATATCAGGTTCAAAGCCCATGATAATTTCCCGTGTTTTCCTTCCTTTACCAGAAATGTTCAATCAGTCTCTCTCTCATTCCTTTCTGAACACCAGTGCTTGGTACCCAGTGCCTCCCTTCTCCTCCTTTGTACCTCCTGGACAAATGACATTCTTCCATATCTTCATTACCATTCCTCAAGTCCCACAGTGTGTCCCACCAGACTGTCATGAAGGCTTACAGGTCTGCTACTATGTGTTATTACTTTTATTGTTTTCTTCCAAGATTAAAATGGATAAAAGTTTAATAGACGTAAATGATGCAAAGCATATTTGGTAAGACACAAAGGGGTATAGGAAAGGCTTGCTCTCCAAAAAGCTGCACCTGGGATAAATGGAAAATACCCACACAGAGACAGGAAGAAAAAAAAAAAAAAAGGAAAGGAAAGAAAAAAATAAAGAGAAAAATAAAAAACACACAAAAACCCCTACAACAACAACAAAACAACAGGAAAAAAAAAACAAACCTGGGGTTTGCCATGCAGGTTGCTTAAAAGCTGGAAATCCTGTGTTGAAACAGACAGACAAAGCCACTATATAATATTTCTCAGACCCTTACAGGCTTTGTCCTGGGTTAAACACCAAGTAATTTAACAGCAACATGACTGTGAAATCCCCTTGTATATTAGAAGGAAAGAGTGGGCTAAAGGGCAGTAGCTCCTCATTGACCATATGAGGAAAACTTCATTTTTCATAACACATTTTTTCCCATGAAAGGGAAGAATGAAAGCCAACAGATACTTTCTTCATGAAAACTCTGTTTCCTTAGTGTTTCTCTTCAGAAGTCAAGCGTGCAATTCCTTCTGGCCAAACAGGCATTTCACGTGCAATATAAATCTACTACATCTCTTAGAAGAGGGGTTGGAAGCCTTAATAGCAGGGAAACTATCTACAGTGATTCTCGCTGGGTTAAATTCACTCCTGTTCTCCACTTGAACAGACTAAGGTGATCCACACAGCCTGTATAGTTTTCCTATATAAGGAAAACCTTCTATAGGTTTTCTAGACAAAATTGCTTTCACAGATGTTTATAGATGCTTACTTTTCCTGCGAGCATTTTTGCCCCTGTGCCTAGATGTATTTAATCTTCTTCTCTTGTGCTCCACTCCAGAAATTGCTGCATTGAGCAGGGTGCTGATTGTAGTTATGTGTGAAGTACTTGATCTCTTAGGATAAAAGGTGCAATTTGAATGCAAAGCACTGTGAAAGCTTTCCACTTCTAATGGTTTTGCTTTCCCACGCTGGAAAATACCTAGGATGTTCATTTCCATCTTACTTTTGTTTCCACTTCTGCGGTGCATACCAAGCTGAGGAATGTATGTTATCTGAACGAGGGAAAGGTCTACCTGAGCCTCAATCCAGAATCCAGTTTGCCAGTCCTGGTCTGAAAAATGGTGCTGACCAAATTCCCAATTTCCAAATAAATCTGGCATTAGAGGGTAGCACAAATGACATCCAAACTTTGTAGTGTGCAGGGCTACAAGGAATATGATCAAGTTAACTCATCAAGCTACTTACCCTAGGGCAAAAAATAACCCCACCTGTATTCTTTATCTGGGATTGTAGATCATTAGTAGATGATAATGAAGATAACCAAGCCCATATTCCCAGCACTTTACCTTTCGCAAATACTGCCTGAGTTTGCTACAGACATTTTGTGCTTTGGGATGACTTACCCAATGCCCACCACACCCAGACAAACCACTCATAGTGCGGCAAGACCTACATCATCTTGGGGCTGCTACCACAGCCTTCGAGGAGACTTACATATCACAGGAGACACCACTGTCATTGAGAAAAGAGCAATCGCTTCTCAGATACCCAACAATTGAAACTGCCTATGTGAAACAGGCCTATTACTGCGAGGGGGACTGATATAATCTCATTGTGCAGCCCCAGATCATTTTTATCTGCCAGGAGAGGCACACACTCCAGCTCCTTGCTGAAGCCACACTCGCCCCAGCTCCCTCTCCCTGGCAGCTCCCTAGGCAGCCAAGTTTTGGATTCTCTTTCAGACTGCTTGGCACATAATCGTCTTTAATCACAACCAGTCAAAGCCACTCTCAAATTATTTCATTTGCCTGCCTGTAGCTCCTCAGTAAAATACATATGTTATCATAGTCATTTTCTCATTTTGTTCCATTGCAAGTGTCTTGGACGGAGCCGGGCGCTCCAGGCTTTGATGTGTGGTTTTTTTAAACTGCATGAGAACTATATTTAGTTTCAGTTCACTTGCAGTGTCAGGCTTCCCTGTCGTGGCCCTCTGCCTTTACCTTGGCAGTGTTACAAGATCCAATTATGGCTTAAAAATCTGGCCGCAGAGAAGCAAAACTGCTGGCCTTTTATTCATTACTAAACAAGGACCTTCTGCTGTCCACAACACGTGTCTGACATGAAACCTTTTAGGGGGCCCTCGAAGAGGCAGTTTTGCTGCTGTCCTGTCTTCATAATCTCTTGAAGTCCTCAAAGTCTTAAAGACTTTCCTGCTATAAAAGACCAGGAAGCCTTTGGTGTAAAAGCAGTGCTGAGTCCCCCTTCACTGATCTCTCCTTTCACTTCCAGTCTGACTTGTCAAACAGAATTCCTACTTTACTTTAAAAAAAAAAAAAAAAGTTATGGAAATGAGAATACTTGTTTGAAGCATAACCTATTACAGACTCGTCCACTTACCCTATCTGCTGAATTGTAGTACTCTTGTCTTAAAGCCAGCATAATGAATCAGTATTTCGAAGGGAATATGAAGGGATTTTTTCCTTGGGTTTTCCAGTACCATTTATAGTAGCTTTTATGTTGCCTTGGTTAACAGTCAGCTTCTGGTGAACACGTATCAGATTCATCTGCAAAGCAAAACATTATTTTTTTTCCTGATAGTGGATGTGAAGAATATGTTTGTTTTCCAATGACAGTCTCATTAATATGTTTAATTGAATTATACACCCCATAAAGAAATATTGTCCCATTATTAATATATACTAAGGCAATATCTAAGAAAATCTTCTGGAGGAAATAATATAGCCCTTCTGCACTTTGCATCTTTTTTTTAAGCAATGTGTTATGTTTTATTGAGCATAAAGAAGAGATTGTCAGCCCTCGATTTTAAGAGACTGACTTTCCAGATCAAAAGAAAAAGAAGTGAATTTGTGCTACCTTCTCCTCAAAAACAGATGGGTTTGGAGTATTTTAAGCTGTGACTACATTGGTCTGACTGACTGAAATCCACTACCTTGCAAGAAAAACTTTTGTCATTCACTTGACACGTAATAGTTGTGGAAGAAACTCCCACACGAAACCGGCCTCTAATGAAATTAGAAAGTCACCCACCAAGAGCTTTGTTTAAGGGCAACAGCAAGCCAAGCTGCTAATTCCATCTTCCTCAAGGTGGCCATCCCTCGGTCACTTCCACCTAGCAGATGACAGAGCAGGACTCCCTGGTCACTACACCATCAGAGCATACAGGGACACTGGGGATATCAGGATATTCCCCCAACTCACTCAGGCCTGGCTTACGTGCAGAAATTACCAGCCCTTAATACAAATGCTCAAATTGGTTGATGAGTGCTTTATGCTGATTTGGCTTAATTTGGGAACAAACTCAATTAAGCTGAATCAATGTTAGCTACTAAAGGGATTGCACTGATTTAACTAAATTAATTTAGAAACCAATTTAGTTAAATTGGAACAATTTGTGTATGTAGACAAGCCTCCATTTAGCACATACTCTCTCATTGACTTCATTTGAAAGAATAAAACCCCTTGCAGATCATGCTTCCTTCTACACTTGCGTAACGCATCACATCTCAAAGACAGTTGGACTGCATAGATGTGTGTGCACATATGGGCCTATATGTGCACACATGCACACGCTATTTTCTACAGACCCTTCCTCCAGTCAAATTTTCCCAAATTTTGCCTGATACCCAACAAAGGTGACTCACCCCAAGCCCTTGACATTTTAAAGAAATGTATTTGTTTAAATTCATGTTTATTTTGGTTCACACCTCACGTGGAAGGCATCTGCAGAGGATCTGGTTTCCCTTCTTTTTCCATTTTTATCATGTAACACAGCTGAAACGACATGCAGACAGTATTGAGCCTGTGGACACTGCATTCACCAGCTACTCTCCTCTCTGATGAAGGATGTTCCAACAAACACAGGGCTGGATTGGTGCCTCAGCACACTAAGATCCTGGGAACAGGAGCCACAACACCTCAGACAAGGAACAGTCAAGGGCAAACATGTTTAGATCAGTCCTTGCAGCATTGGCTGTCCCTTCTGCTTGTCCATGAGACATGGGAACAGGATCTACTCGCTACCTCCTCCCAGGCTCTGGTCAGAGGTGGAGTTGGACACAAGACTGTGTTTCCCCCCTTATCAGATGAATCTTGTGAGGGAAAGGAGTAGCAAACCTCTTTCTGTCACCCGTAGTAACAGTTCAGGCAGGTAACAGGGCAGATCTGAAAGCTGACAAGTTCAGCAAGAGTATTTCCATTGACGTGAAAACACATGAAGTCCAAATGTCTTTCTGCATTGGCCATTCATGCAAAAGCAGTAGATCTCAGTCTTCATCCCTTCAGATGGATGAGTTTGTTTCTCCCTGCCATGCCAGTGCCAAATACACAGAGCATTACAGAGCCCAATTGCCTACACTGTAAAGCTCCAGCAGTTTCATAAGGCCAAAAATTACTCTGACAGCATAGTGGTCAGTGCATCACCCCTTCCTCCTCCTCAAAAAAAATTGAACTTACCTCAACACTGTCCACAAAATCTCTCCCTAAGATATAAAAGTTCTAATCAAATAGGTTTAAATATAAATCCAAACCATTCTTTACGTTTCTTGTTTTATTGCATTAGGATGCTGAAATATAGTACTGGAAATGTGGCTCTGGCTCTCTTTTTATTCTGTTGAAGCAAAAGCCTGGGTGAGCATCCCTCTACCACCTGCAGATGCCTCCCATGTGGCACTCGTGCTTTGATACAGCTGGGTGCTGATAAAATTGCAGTTAGCAGGAGCAATATCCCTGCCCCTTTCTCTGTGATTTCGGTTTCCCAAGGATTAAAGTGGTTTCTCTGAAGGAACTTCCATATGTATCGCAACACCAAAGCTCAGCAAGGACAGAAACTTCCTTTGTTGTGCAAAGTTATGACAGGAAATAACGCTGGGTTGGACCGATAAGCTTTTTGCATTCACCTGCTGCATATCAAATGTTTGGGAAAGGTGTGTAGCAGGACATTCGAAGTCAGCTATTCACTGCCAAAGCTTTATAGCAGCTTTGTAGATGGCAGGCTTCTGGGTGCAAATAAATTTATATCTCCTTCACAAAGAAAGTTCAAAAAGCGTATTGATAATGCCTCAGTGAAATGACTGCCTGACCGGCATTAGTATTAAACCTGCTTCCATTCCTGCCAAATCAAGCCTGTGATGAAACAAACTGCACTTTATTTTTAATACCACTGCGGCTCTGTGTTGAAATATTCTCGCATATTGCCAGACACCAGCACTTGTGATCAAATCTTGTTGGATCACAGAGGTTTCTAAGCTACCCATCGGTATTTACATAGTGTGAGCGTCTGTTGTATTTCACATGGGATTAAGTATAATCAAAATTCATATTACTCTTTGCAAGCTAGCATCAGAGGAAGGCATGCATATTTCAGCTAATTAATTAACAGGAGGATGAATGTGTTAACGTGAGCCTCTTGAGACTCAGGTTAATAACCCACCAAGGGTCATATTTGCAAGCGGCAAAGCTTCTGTGGCTATACAGTGAGCCATAAATTATGGGTGAGGCCGTTTTCTTTTCCAGTACTGACTGTCTAGATACAGGTTGTTATGGTTCTGCTTTCACAGGAGAGCAAGGATTGCCTTTTTTCCTGGTTTTGCTCCTAACTCTTTCTGTGTAACTCATTAAACCTTCTGAATGACACTGATCATGACATAAGGAAACACAAGGGTCTCTTTTCCATCCACTCAGAGGAGTCATGGAGGCTGTGCAGCTTTCATTATCTAATGCTTCCCTGGTGTTTTTAAGTAAAGGACTGAAATTAATTTGTAAGCATCACACCAGCCATTCCTATGTCAATGCAAAGAAACAGCAAAATGGTAAGTCATAGAGAAACATTTGTTTTGTGTAGGCCTCTTGCCAGTTGAAGACTGTCCTTGTTGGAGGTCACCTTCCCACTTCTGCTACAGTGAGTCAGTGAGCATCTTAACCTAGAGACAGTCTGGCCTTTCAGTGGAAGAAGGGCTATCCCAATATCCGCTACAAACTAAGCTGTGGAAGTGGGAACAAGTCGAGCTGGTGGCACCCACCTGTTGTCTCCCTACACCAAATTCACAGGTGGACACGCTGAACTTAAGGCAAAAAATTAGATTCAGCTACAAAATTCAGATGAGAAGCTGAGAGCCCCTGCACCACTTCTCCACACTCCTTGGTCTGTAGAGAGTTTTCATAGAACTTCAAGCCTTCATAAAGCCCCTGATAGCCAAGATTTGGGGTGTCTCTGGAGGAAAGCTGGTAAACGCCAAGCATAAAATCTAAGCAGACTCCCCTCTGCATTCCTACATGTAGCCCTCAGCATGAATCCAGGAAAAAAAGCTAAGTCTTTCCACAAAAAGCAAGAAGCTTTTGCATCCTTTTTAACATATTTTAATGACAGAAGTGGCACAAAATAAATCCTGACAGGGCTCCATGCAAGCGGCAGAGGTGGAGAGCTGTCTCTCCTTTCCCCCTGTGCTCAGGGGTTATCTGCCAGAGGTTGTGTGCGGGGGTCCCCTGCAGAGCCACAGATCCCCACACAAGTGCAGAGAGCAAGAGAAGGGAGGCCAGAGCAGCTGGGAGAGGGGCATCAGGGCCTGTTTAGGAAATCCATCTCAGCAGTGGTCTGCAAGGGACAGAAAAGCTGGAAAATGGAGGAAGAAGAAAATTTTGAATGGGGACTGTTCTACTGCTGGGCTCTTGCTGACCCTCTCACCCAGAGTAGACACAGAGCTGAGCCATGAACTTGAGCTGCATCCCTCTCTGGGTTGTTGAGTTTGGGGTTACAACTGCATTAGCAGCTTTGAACTGCAATGGGAGCTGCATGGAAGCATGTTCCCCACTGGGCTGGCCCACAGGCAATGATCTCGGGCAGGGCTCAGCGAAACCCCAGCTGCTTCACAACAGGGATGAAGGGATCCTGCAGAGACAGATGGCTCCATCTCAGCTGGGATGTGAGACAGAACCACCTTATTACCGCTTCCCACTGCAGAGATCCTCCAGGCTCACACACACCCTGGTTGTGTGGGAGATGGGGTATTCGAGATGTCAAGTTTCTCAGGCTTTTTGCTCTTCCATCCCAGGTTTCTCCACCAGAAGGCCCTTATTACCTGGGGAAGTTGCAAATCTGTGGTGTAACCTCTCCAATGACAACACAAGGGGAGGGAACAGCCTCTAATAAAACTGGAATCTCCAACATATAATCTGTGGTGTTCATTTCAAATAGGGATGAGATCCATTACTCCTCATGTTTTATAGCTACTGTAGCTCTCAACTCCTACAAAGCGTGCAACTACAAGGGAGATGACTGAAAAGTCTGATGGAAAGAGTGGGGGAAATTGCACAACACATTAATCAATGAAGTGCCCAGGGTCAGGGTTTATTTGAACAGACCATTGGCTACATCCAAGAGGCTTATGGATCTTGCCCTAAGGAGCAGAGCAAGTTAAAACACCACTGAACAAATCTTCCCCACAGCATTTAATTTCTTCTTAGTTCTGCTTGGAGTTGGTGAGTTAATGGCTTAATCACTTGTAACAAAATGGGCCAGCTTGAGCACCAGGGAGAGTGGGAAGTCATGCTGTTTATCGCTGCTGAGCTGGCATTTATCTGTATAAATAGGAACAGGCTGGGTTACAAAGACATGCCTGAGTTGAAAATCAAGGGAAATCAGAGCTTAGTCCTTTCATTTACTCACACTTATGAGCTAGAACAGCAAAGGTGGCACATGGGTGCAGCTCTGCCCTAAGAGATGTGTTACACAGGTCACAGACCAGCTCTTCACTCTCTTGCGTGAGCCTGAGGAGTGTGAAGAGGCAGGACATAGGTAGGCAAACAAGTCCAAATACTGCAATTAAATCCCATGGTTACTGTTCCTCCTTTTTATGCTCATCACCTCTTGCAGGGCAATTTGCTGCCTTTCAAGCCAATCACCCATCTTGGGGAGAGGACCCAGGCAGGGTTCAGCAATAACTAAGTTTCCTCATCTCACTAGGATCCCACTAGACCCTCAAAGAATCAGCCATTGCTGAAATATCCCTCCAAATAAGCATGCTTGAGAGCTTTCGCTAAACATCATTCATATGTTCCAAAATGCAGATGGTGTTCCCAGCTGAAACCTGGAAAAGCTGTAAACTCCTGACTAGTTTGTCAAAAGGTTGTATTTAGAGACCTCTTTCTCACTGAACACTTCTAATAAGGAGCTGAGCATCCACCAGCTAGTGGGAGGGTCACCAACTCATCACTAGTTTCTTCCCATGTTCTGAAGTCACCAACCCTCGAGATCTAGCGGTACAACTATAGAATCATAGAATCATATAACGGTAAAAGTTAGGAGAGATCTGTGGAGTTCATCAAGTCCAAGCCCATTGCCAAAGCAGGAACACCTAGAGCAGGTTGCATATGAATGCATCCAGTCTGGTCTTGAAAGTCTCCAGAGAGGGAGACTTCACAATCTCTCTGGACAGCCTATTCCAGCACTCTGCCACTCTCACAGTGAAGAAGTGTCTCCTCATGTTGAGGTGGAATTTCCTGTGTTCGAGTTTATGTCCTACACCTTGTCCTATCACAGGGCACCA
>WEIS01101919.1:0-11268 GCA_013389965.1 Todus mexicanus
TGTTTGTTTGGGGGTTTTTTTCTACAGTGAGGAGAACCTGCTAAAGTAATTTTGTAAAATCCAAGAACAGCATTTTCAATGTTCTTCATGTTTGACAGGTTGCATAATCTAATCTAATCCAATCCAGATTTTCTACTGATCTTTTTCTTCTTTTTTTTTTTTTTTCTCAAAGTAAATTTATCATAACCATCCAAATTAGGCTTAGACTTTTCAATGTAGCTGGTATGCTCGTTGGAGAATGTATAGTCTTTTGTCACTTGTCACCTAAAGCAATGGATTTCTTTATGGAAAAGCACTGGTGATAGTGGTTTAACTCACTAATTGGCTGTTGAATTGATTATAAGCATTACTGAACTTGATTTACATGCTCCATGAAGATTTGAGTCACAGTATAGATGAACCACTGAGAACCACATGGTCCCGGAACAAATGTTAGTGATGTGTCCAGACTAGTCTTCACCATAATATTGGTAACTCAAGGAATTGGCCCTTGACTCTTTTAATTTAAAACAGGTCCATAGGCTTGACAGAAGAATCCATAGCAGTATAATTATATGAATATATGAACTTCAAGACAGCTGAGGGACACAAAAAGCACTGAGACGCCCACAGTCTAAAAGAAATGAATAGCTAATAGATGGAGTTCCCCTGACATCTGGATTTCACTACAGCAAAGCATCATATAAACCTGACTGGATTGCAGTTGCAGGCTCATATCCCATGGCTTTAGCTGAACGCTTAGGTTTTATACTTTGTTTTAATTCCTAGGTTATTAATTGCCAATATAGATAAGATGTCTTCAAGTGTGTAAGCTCTCCTTCCATTGCATTCCATTAGGAAGATATCATTCCGTTTCAGCCACACATCGTTGAACATTTCAAAGTATATCCAGACAGGCAGTTGTATATACAAGACACAGGATTACAGGTAATGTATTTTGCTTAGCTGCACAACCTTGCAGAGGAAGGGGCAGCGCGTGCCTTTGCCTCTGGCACAGGCATGTTCAGGGGTGCATGCAGCATCCATTGCTGTGCACCTACAAACACACACTGGAGCAGCCAAACAACGGTAAACACATTTCCAGCTTCTTTTCCTTTGCCTCTCCACCCCCGCCCTCCAGACATCGAGTCTGCACGCCTGCCTTTGCAAGGGAAGAAACCAGACTGCAGCCTGGAAGTCACACTCCGTGGTCAATAAAAGATAGATGGCTCAGCACCAGACTCCTCATAGCCGTTTGTGTGAGAGCAAAGTTTGAAGGTGGTGGGGTACAATACACTTCCAACCTGCTGAACGCGAGTTGGTGGGGAATTGAGCCCTTAATCCACACTGGGCTGTCTGGGCAGCACTTGCATTGATGGATTTCTGCTTTCCACCAAATTGATTAGCTCTATAGTGCTGTTTCAGTGGTTGTCTGGGCTTGAGCAAATCCTGTATCTATTACCAGCCATGCTTCTTATCCTCAGAGAACCCTTCTCAAAGTTCAGCGTGGTGGAGCTGCCCACAAGGTAGTCTTATTAGAGTCAATGAAAATATAATAAAAGGCAGCAGGAGAGTGCACAGGCTCCTTATGCTGAACAAGAGCTCAGAAGAAATGTGATTTCTTAGAATATACTTCAGCAAATACACCACTGCCCTCAAATACAAAAATCACCAGGCAGTCCGTACCATACTGAGGGTATTTTATTTTATTTTTTTCCCAGCACTTGTGCATCGGAGCTTTCTCAGAAACCTTTTCTGCAGCCATGTGTCAGATTATACTCAACATCATTACCATGCTAAAGGTGAGAAGCCTCCAATAAGAGACTCCTAGCTGGGCACACATGCTGGCATATTAATTTTCCAGACAGTATAGCACCACCGCAAAGCCACTGAGCAAGCGGGAATATATAAGGTCTTCCACAAGCCAGCAGATGCTCTCAGGTGTTTCCACACTGCATGGTGCAGCCTCCCCGGGGCCAAAGCTCATTGGTGCAGAACTGGCTGGGTAAATGAGAACAACGACAGCAGGGGAGGTGCATCTGAAATAGGTGCTCAAGTGGAGAGTGTATTCCTACAGTCATAGCACATAGAAGAGACACAGCACTGGGTTATTGGTAATAACTGAGCAAATTGTCTATTTTTTAAATATTGTTCTTTGAGGGAAGGTGAAGGGAAATTTCAGTTTGACTCATTTCTTCCAATCTCCTTTCCTGCTATGGTGAAGTAAATGATCTTTGCTATCGCAAGCTTTATTAGATGGCTTATTACACACTTAAATGCAATCCTTCAGACGGGAGAAGACGTCTACAAATCCTGTTCCTTAAATATCCTTTGAATCCTGGTGATTTACTCTTTGTCACCCATCCATGCATCTATTTTCATGTTTATCCACTTTAAATTACATTAACACCAACACTGCACCAGTTTGGCTGGCTGCATTGGCCTGGCTGTCTTGCTCTCCTGACCAGAGCTGAGCATCACACCAGCTGCCTGCAGGAAAGCAGTGGTATTTAAAGGAGGGTTTTGCTGAGCCGGTTACTGGAGCTGGATTAAGGAACTGACATAACTATCACTGTGTATTTTGTCCTGATAGATCTCCTGTAAATCTCTTCTAAAAGTCATATTTAGCAGGAGCCTGGTGGTGTGTCTTTGCACATGTCTAGAGCTGCAGCCAGTACTAAAACACAGGCTACTCAAAAGCAGTGCTCTGGCTGTAACCAGCACTGGCACAGTTCTGGGAAGGATTTTCTCCCCTTTCCAACACATGCGTTACTACAGAACTGTCCTTGATCCCATGGGGTATTCACCTGCATCTGACAGACCAGACATTTACTGTGTCTGAGGCAGAAAACAGGATTTTGATGAGGGAATTCTTTGAATGGGGCTATCACAACCTGCTCCCTCTGTCTTCAAAAGCTCTCTCAGTGGTTCTATTACTTCCTCTCTGTTTGCAAGTACAAAAGAGCAGCAAGAAACCCTCAGATCACATGGAACCAGAATAGCATCGAGGTGTGACAACGCATTCGCAGCCCAGCCCCGATCTGTGCAAAGCGAGGCTCTCCGATGGCACACAGCCTGGCTGGGAGTAGAGAAAACCCCGGGATTTGTTTGAATCCTAAAGCTGTTACTTGTGTTTGATAAATAAACAGTTACTTTTCTGCACCAATGAATGGTGTTAATGATAGCTGTAACACCTCAAGGTGCTAGCAGACAAACTGCATATTGCAAACGTAATGAGGGATTTGGGGAGGGCTATCACGGCCTAATTAACTCTGCCACGATGCGGCAGCTGAGCTTCCTGAGCCCAACGCAGAGCAGCCATCGAAGGAAATGTGTGGCCCCGAGGGGGTCGCAGGATGCTAATGGCACATTTTGTGTGGCTGTGCATCTCCGGGCACCATCACTCACGAGGGACCACAGTGGGATGAGGGGAGCAAGGGGACCCATGAAAGTAGCATGGAAGGGGAGCAGTGACCCTTAGAGAGATCCTGGAGACAGCAGAGAGGGAAGAGGAGCATCCTGGAGAAGTCTGAATGTGGCAGGGGTAGAGGTGAGTTACATTTCACTCCTAGTTTTGATCACATGGGATGAATTACATTGGGATCAACATCTGTATGGGCAAATGCTGTATGGTGTGTGCAGCTCCTGAGGAACCAACCCTGGCAGCATGGAGAAAAATGGGAGACAATGGTCTGGCAATAGTTTGGGGTGCACACTAACTCCTGAATGCAGTTTGCTGCTGAAAGAACCCCATAAAGACAGCATAAATACGCAATTTTCAATAGAGCTTTACAATTAAGACCCAATAGAGAAAAAAAAAATCCTAATTTCCTCCATGAAGTCAGGTAACTCCAAACAGAAGGAAAATTCCCCTTCTGGAACACTCTCTCCTGGAGCAGCTGCTTCATTTAGGTAATTGAGACACCTTCATTCCTTCTCTGTGGGGTGTTAATGGGTGGAGACGCTTTGCAGAGGGTCTGAGTCCCAGCACATGCTGAGACGTGCTCCCTTGCAGGCGCTGACCTGGGGAGGCTGCCTGGGGAGGGATATTCAAGGACCCCAGAAACCTCCCTGCTCTTCATTTGCTCCTCATTTCTATGCGTGCTTCTGCAGAGGAAAAAACCATCAAGCCTCTCAGAGGAAGTGGGGATCGATGCCGTGCAGATCAAACCAGCAGTTGGAAAGCTTCAGGTGAAAGTGTAATACTGTGAGTGCTTCCAGTTCAGTTTCATTCAAGTCCTGATACTGAGATTTTTGTACGATGCCAATTTTAGCTTGAATTGTCTGACAGCTCCTCTCCGTGAACAGGAGCAATATTGACAGAATGGTACTTCTTGAAAGAAAGGTGGACTGTTTTTTTTTTCCTCTCCCCAGAGAAAATAGCTTCCATTTCCTTCTGAACTAAGACTGCTTAAAAAGAAAACCTGGTAGCCCGCTTTCATTACAGGCATGGCTTTGAGTTTTCTGGAAAAATAGCTATTAGTTATAGGATCTGAGTGCACACTACTTATGGGGTTCCCCTTGGAGTCACTGCTCAGGTGCTGTCTCCAGGAGGCTGGATGAAAAGTGTGCCCTGGGTGGGTCCTGGGCAAGAGCCCCAGGTGAGGAAAGGTGAAAGTTGTTGCATTTTTAATGTGTTTCTCATTAACGATCCTCTGGAGCTGAAGGAGACCATGGTGTATTAGGTGGTGCCAGCGCCATAAAGCTGAATTTCACCTGCAAGGAGTGAAGCAGCCCTTCACATGTGCTATGGCAGGACCAAAGGGACTGTTCTCCCTGCCTGGGCTCTCAAAATCTGCTTCCTAAATACCAATTTGCTGTCCCTAGGGACAGAGAAAACAAATAGACAACCCCAAATTTCTCTTGCAGGCTCCTTTCTCTTCATCACACTTATTTTTTCCACACCTTGCCATTCATGTCGTGCCACGATGAAAAGCAGTGAGGAAGGAGCTGTTATCAATGAGTCCTGAAATCACATGATGACAATAAATCACAGAGGCACTGCACCAATCTGTGGCTTGGAAAGGGTGGCTGGCTGGCTGGACACAGTGTCCGCTTGACACACCTGATTTCCATCAGCCTCATCTGCCTGCAACCTGCCTGCTGCAGGGAACTGCTTCCTTAACAGGAGACAAATCAACAGGGATATTTGACATCCCCTTATGAAGCACTCTGAAATAGTCTTCGTAAGTGTAAGGAGATCCAGAGATAAAGAAGTTGGTATTGTAATGAAAAACGTAATTAAAGTTTTGGTCAGATTGAATGCATTACATCTCTCACAAGTACCCGATATTGATTTCAGTCTCAACCCCAGGGACATGTAGTCTGATACCTCTGAAATCGCTCGAGCAGGGTCTAAGCCCTGTGTACATGTCATTTGTATGGCTTAAACCCAAGAATATGCTTCCAACCAACTTTAACCCTGTAGGGTTTGTATTTTATTGGCTCTGAGCAAACTCAAGCAAGCAGAAGCTGCATCTGCCACAAGGAAGACAGCTTTTGAGACACAATCTGTAAATAGAAGGGAAAGGGCTGTTTTGGCTATGTTTTTGAATTGGCAGAAAGCTGCAGCAAATTGCATTATTCAGTGGGAAATGTAATGTTAATGCAGCCTTGTAGCCAGGGGGCAGAGGAGGGGGAGAGAACTTAAGGTTTAATCATTTTGTAATGCACTTACATTGCCCGTTTTAGATTTGTCAGCTGTCATAAATGAACTGCAGTTTTATCCTGGGACTATATATAGAATTACTATTTATATATTTTTCATCTGCAGCTTATGCAGTTTAAACGAAGAAAAGAAAGGAAAGAGCCAGGATGGAGCAAGGGGGGGATGCGCCCTCAGCTCTGCTCCATTCAGAGAATTCCTCAGTGCCTCCACACAGGAAAACGCTGCCTTTGCTTAAGCCTTGGCTTAGGTGGTTGACGTTTTCAATAAAACAACACCCATTCCAGCAAACCATTTAATGCTGTGGAGAGCAAGGCAAGGGAACACTGCATTTAAAAATAGAGCCTCATAGGAATGGCAGTTGGTGAACTTCTGCTTTGTGTCTTATGTATTTATCATTCATAAGCCTCAAACTCCAGGAAATCCTCTTCCATGGCATCACTCCTCACCAGTTTTATTGAAAAACCGTAATATCCTTTTGCATTCTAAATTCTGACTAAAAGCCACCCACGTTACAGCTTTTTGTAGACATATTTTAGCAGTTCTCAGACAAAGACAATTCCTTCTTCGACTGCTGGGTCCTGCTGCTTTCTCTGCTGGGTCTCCTCACAGCATCCCTGGAAATCTCCTGGAGCATTGCAGGCTGCCCGAGCTCTGATTAATGTCCTTGCTAAAAAAAAAAAAAAACGGGGGGGGGTTGTGAAAGGACTCGCCACTCTTATCAGTTTGAAGAAGTATTTGAATGTGCTTGCTTTTGGGGGGGCAGCCATTTGAAAAAACCCAAGGGAAACTTGAGAAAGCAGAACACCCTGCCCATCATAAATTTCGAGTATTCCTGTTGTCTCATCTTTTAATCAAATTTTTACTCTGGAAGTGCTTTCTGTAGGGAGTTTTGCCTTGGCTGCTCTCTCCACTGCTTCCTTCTACAGGCCAAAGGATTTCTTTTCTCCAAACAATAATAGTTGATGGGTTTTAAGAAGTGAGAATACCCCTGTTTTCATCTATAGCATTTACCTACAAAGAGCATGATAATTTATACAGAAAATGCCATCGATCCTTCCTGCAGGACAGCCTGATTTATCGACTGTGCATCTGTTTCATATAAAGTGCCCTGAGTAGAACAAAAGCCTCCATTCTAGCAAAACCAGGACAGTCTCTTTAGTTTTCAATAAATCATGTTCTACCTGTGGGATACCTTGTTAACGACTATACACTAAATCCAGAGGGGGTTTTCCTATTTCTTTTTTTTTTTCCTTTTTAACTATCCATGGCAAATATTCTGAGTTTTGGGGGCCAGTTAACACTCTTGTTGCCCAGGCAAAACTCCATTTCAGAGGGAGTTTGGCATTACTAAGCTGACTACATCAATCAAATATCTCATTAGTAACACACAGCTCTGTAACGTTCCACCTCAGAGTGACCAGGCTTCATAAACCAGCCTGGGAAAACCATAAGCCAAAATCTTCTCTCGTTCTGCTTGTAGTTAACATCTTTGTCTTTACCTACCCATTTTTAATTTTTTTTCCTACTCAGGATGCAGCTAAATTTCTGTTAAGGAGCCTAAATTCTATAGCCAGGCAAAATACCCAGATCCCCATTATGGAAAAAGCTTTAAAGCAGGAAACAACAGTGGCCTGAGCAGAACAGTGGAGGGAGTGAAGGGATAGAGAGAGATATGGAGAATAGGAATGAGGTTTCGGCGGAAAATGTGTTCTGTTCCTCCTTCGAGCCTGGCCCTTCCTCATAAGGATCCCAGCCCCATGGCTCCCCTCCTCAGCCCTCCTCTTCACATCTTCAGCACCAACTTTTCTCAAACCACCAGAGGTTTTACAAGATGGGAGAATGGGAGAAAATCCATGTTCCCGACGTATCTCCACTGAAAATGCTTGAGCTGCAGCCAAAGGGGACCCAAGGGACCTGTGTCTGTCAAAGGCACTGATGCAAAGCTGAAATCATCATTTGAAGACTTATATCGATGTAACTGGGAGTGGAAATTGTTTTTTTACTGAGGGCATAATTCATGCAGGAGGATGCTTATAGCATCCAAAGGGCTTTAGGCTAGTGTTGCCAATGAAGTACAAATGTGTTTAGGGGAAAGAGAGTAAACTCCTGTAAAACACCAGCACAGTGAGACGTGGAAGAGCTGGGTCTTGTTACCTACCCTGTAAGCTGGACCCCTTGTGCATCTGCATCCCCTTTCTCCCCCAGCCCTTGTTTGGTGAGCTCCAGCCACACCAGTGGTTCCTCGACAAAGCCTTGAGGTATTTGTATGTGGCTGTAGTGCCAGGTCCATCTGAAGTCCATTGTCCCCCCAGTATCCACTGAGTGAGTGGCCTTCCTGAAGAGGACTCTGGGCATCTGGAGCTGGAGCACAGCAGCTTTGAGATACATGCTGCCTCTCCTCTTGTGTTTTTGCTGGACACTGGGGGTCTTGATTTCTGACAAAGCCTCTTGTTCCCACTGTAATATAAATTGCAGTGTAAAAATACCACAGATGGGATGAGCTAAGTCCTTGACCTTGTTTCTTTGCTGCAAGAAGCCAGGTGGTGCTTCTGCCAGTTTCTCTATTGCCAGTCAGGAATCAAACAGTTCCCTGTCAATAAATTGCCAGTCCTTTTTCCCTGGGCATAGAGCAAAAGAAAGTCACCTATCCAACAGTTTGCCAACTGTTGAGGCATGTTGCTATTTCAGCGGTATCTGCAATGTCATTTCCATCACCCAGGTGATGCATCGCCAGGCTATTGGGACCAGACCTTGGGGATGAACCGTGCTGCCTGCACGCCAGATCACTTTAAAAAGCACCTCTTTTCTGCAGGGGACCTGACGAAACCCTTGGGCTTGAGGACACCTTAGTTTGCTTGTTCCCTCTCCTCCTAGATCCAGTAACGCCCCAGGCTTTACCTCGTCCTGCCACAAGCGACCCAGGACACCTGGCAGCAACATGGGATGTCCAAGGTGCCACTTTGGGCTTCTTCCTCCAAAGAGCACTTTCCAAAAAACTCTTTTTCGTGGTAAAGGTTGTGTTTATCCAGTGTTTTCCCAGGAGAGTTTCTGCTTCAGCCTTTTTTCAGCTGTTTTGTCTGCCTTTCTGATGCCTTTGCCAGCCTGTCCAAGACTAAACTTGGCCCCTGATAGACACTTCTCCTTTAATCAGAGATTTGCCTCAGTGACAGGGTTGTTCTGAGGTCTAATTAAGTTTACAGTTTCTAATTAAATTGATCTGACGTCCTGGGGTGGAAGGCCTTTTAAGAGCACTCATTTATTAAAAAGTTGGAGTTTTTTGCTCCAGCAGCCTTCTGTGTTAGGCTAATGTTAGCGTCCAGAAGTAATGGATGAGTAATCCTTTCTAAGGCTTTGGCGGTGTTGGTTGAAGCTTTTTCTTATTCACCTTAATCAAAGAAGCAATCAAAAATGGCTAATTACCTTTATGGAGGCACTTAGGTCAGAGTGAAATATGCGGTAATCGTATATAACACAGTCAGGAAACAAATCTTATTGGTTCAAAAAGAACAAAAGTGCTGGATTGAGGAGACGTGGGAGACCCAGACTGCAACCTTCATGTCCCTCTTCCTATGGCCGTTTTTTTCTTCCAAAACCCAGATAATTAATAGGTGGTATTCGACAGGGCATCTGACATTGTGCTCCTGAGCCAGCCGCTTCGAACAGGCTGTCGCTCTGAACTGCACTGCTGCACACTATTGTCATTTAGGTGTAGTTTATAACTTCATGTCTTCAGACTCAGCCAATGAAATCAAAGATTTCCCATGAAAGAGTCGATTAAATGTCTTTTAGACATGGCAGAGAAACTTTGAAAATTATCAAAATTGGCCAATTCACTCTTCTTGCCTTTGTGGGCCCAAGTTGCCGTAAATCTTTATAAACCCTAATCAAAACCTACTTCATACTTATACATAAAAGCGACCGCTTAAGGCCCTCCCTTGGGGACTTTAAACGGAGCTTTGGGGTCAGACCAGGTCCTTACTCACATGGTATTTCCTCCAGAGCCAACTGCACATTAGTTCACTTTTAGTCTTCAGAGAGTGGGGAACCTTATTGTCTTTGTGCTCTGCTTGTGTTACAGCCTTTTGTCACAGCAAACTGAGCCACCATCAGGATTTTGTAAGTCAGCTTAGATCTTATCTCCCCAGTCTTGCCTTTGGAGAAATGCTTGGGGTTTGACTGATATCTCATTTAAGATAACTAAGATAATTGAGAAAAGCGGTGGATTGAGGAGATGTAGGAGATGTGGGCTGTGACCCTCCTGTCCTTCTTCACTTAGTTGTTTTCTGTTTCAGTGCCTGAATAATTAATAAATGCTGTTTGATGGGTTGTTTCATTCCAGGTAACTGAGAAAACTTGACATCCTCCAAGGCTCTTGCCTTTAGAATTCAATAATATGCAATGGATAAAGGACTGAGAGGGTCATGGATTCTTAACTGGAAGACTCTTTTTTCCCCCCAAAATAATGCTGACTTGTTGAAAATGTCTTTTTCACCTTGAGAAGACATTTCAAGAAAGCTTTTTTAGCAGGATGAAACATTTTCCATGTTTAAAATGAAATTACTTTTCAGATATCCAGTCTGAACCATGTTCTTCATATTCAAAGGTAAAATAATTATAAAACAGAACTATAATAAGGCCAGAGAGGAAATGATGGAAATGATATATTTGAAAGTAACCTAAGCAGATTCAGGATGGATCTTTGCTGAATTTTCTTTCCCTTTTCAGTTTGCATTTCTTTTGTCTCAAATTAAAATAAAAAAGTATTTCAAAATGTTCAAAAACATTTCCTTGCCCAGCTCTAATTGCTCGATTGAATTACTTGTGGACAGATCACAATTTCCTTCAATTAATCAGTTCCGTAAATGCTTTTTTTCCCCCCAATCCCTGACCCATAGCTCATTTACAGACCCAATGTTTGTGCTGATTTAATTTCCCATTTAACTCACATGGCCTGTGAGTGTTTCCCATTTGCAGGGACCCTCACTTAAGCTCAGGCTTCGAATGGAGCTTCTAATTCTCTCTTAAAATTCACCCCATCCTAAACCTTTTTCGCCTCTAATCTCCCATGCTGGTATCCATGTGGGAAGCCGATGCACTAGGAGCATGAACCCAGCTGGAGTGAATTTGTTTAAACTGCTGAGAGGACTTTCACTGGGCTTTTTTGGCATTGCTCACCCAATTCTAAATGATTTATAAGTTTAATGGAGTTAATGCTGGCCACTGGGTGCTGGGCTGGATGTGAATAAGGGATGTAAAGGCAGCTTAGGGTCCCAGAATGTCCTTTCTTGGCATGGGGATAGTGTCAAGGAGGAAAATGAAGAGCACAAAGAAGACTTCATGCAAATGAGACTTTAGACTCCCACACACTAGGTTGGCAGCCCAGGTGATGTTCCCAGAAAGTATAATATCCCTGAAGAGTCTGTGTGGTGTGGTAGGTGCTGTGGTGGTCCTATAGAGCCTTTCTACTCCTAGAAACCACAAAGGCGGTAAGAAATTATTAATTTTTTTTTAACCTTCTCTTTTGTTCATGAGAGTCGGTTATTTGGAGGCTGACAGAAAATCAGGGCTGCTGCGATATCTCGGTTGTGCATCAAGAACTCTGTTTTGTTTGTTTGTTTTGT
>WEIS01101984.1:0-15752 GCA_013389965.1 Todus mexicanus
CATCATTCATTTATCACCTTAAATACTATTTCTCAGTATATATCACGTCACATTGAGTGTACAATACTTATGTCTTCCTTTCAGTATCAACCACTTTGCTACAGCAAAAAAACCAAACTCAGGCAGTAGTACAAGTTAGGTTCCCCAAAACAGAGTGCACAAAATACATTAGAGCACAACCATTCATACTTGTCTTCGTCATGCTTCCACGTTTTTCTTCACTAACAGTGGTCTTCTCATACTCCTACTTCTAAGAGAGAGAAGTAGATTTGCACAGCTTGCTATGGGTTATATTTTAAGCACACAATTTAGCATAGCTTTGTCCAAGTAAGTGAAAAAACACAAAAGGTGAGGAACAACGAAGTAATACTCTGTACTGCAAAAATTTTGCAAGGTTTGAGGTCTCCACAAATTGAATGCTAGGCACTCATGTAATGCTCACACACTTCATTTATTTGTTAAGTACTGAAAGGGGTATCCAGAAGCTGGGGGGTCAGTCCTTTAGAGATTTATGCTAAACTACACCACTAGCAGGGTCAGGTCAGTTTCACTACCAAGAGAGATTAAATATCTTTTATTCTTTTTCAAGAGGGAGTCCTCAAGGATGTTCTTACCTCTGCTTGCTGATCATGAGTAAACTCTGTAACCAGCAGGTTATAGCCTCAAATTCAACCTGCTGTGTCCTTGTTACTGCAAAATGAGAGCTACAAATCATAGCAATAGGCAGTCCAAGTACAGAAATCTGCTTCCAGCAAGGAACTGTATTTTCATTTTCAGGCCCCTTTATCTGCATCATCCTCTGATAGTTTCTGACTGGATCCACTGCAGACTATTCAGAGGGCAGATCAGCACTTAGGTCATAGCCACTTGGTGTGTTACTGTAAAGCACACCCACTTGTCACATACAATGGACTAAAAACTAGCAAACTTAAGCACCAGTTCTGCACTCCCACTGAACTTAGGCAGAATCTCTTGAAAGTTGTGTATCTTCTCCATCTGGTTAGCTAGAACTGCCTACCCGACAAGAACTGCTGAAGGTATCTCTAGCTGCTGGTGAAGGTCTGTAGCCCCATAGGCAACCACACTGAGCTATGGCTCAGTGCTGCCAGAAGAGGGAAGTCTTACCCCTTGTCCTCACAACCACACTGTTTTTTTGCTTCTGCTGATATATCCACCCTATACTTCACCGAAAAGTTGATACCTTTTGGTAAGAATAGTTGCTCACTGGACTGGCAGAAAGTTACCTCAGATTTTTTTTCTTCCTGTTATTTTAGTGAGTCAAGTCGGGTCACATTAATACCTCATACTGCCTCTGCAATCAGCAAAAGCCTCTTGTAATCTCCCCTAAGGGTATAGCTTTAAGATTTAATTTTTAATAGCCTTCCCAGCAATAGTGGACTGAGGAGCAAACAAAAAGTGCTGACTGCAGTAACATTCAGATTGAAGCTGTGACTGTACCCAGAACTCATACAGTACCAAGTTCTGTGGAGTCCTGGTCAAGACGGCAGCTCTTCAGCACTACAGATGCAGCATAAACACAGGTCCACAGCAGCGCAACAACTTGAGCTAGTTATAGGCCCTCCAGTCACCCATGTGTTTATAATAATCACTAATGCCTGTGCCATGCCAAGCACATAGTCCATATTATTCAGATACAACAGCAGCTGCCAGCACCACTGGTGTGTTACACACTGATGTTATGAACACCAAAGACATTTGTTGACCACACTCCATGGGATATCACTTCTCATAGTTAATCTGGACTGAAAAAATTAAGAGTACAGAAAACTTTGTCAAAGCCTTTTGCTGGAAACAGAATATAAGACTGAAGCACTATCATGACCCAGACACTTTCAGCAATAAACTTCCCCAAATTCAGCCATAACTTTATAATTCTCCTGTGTTCCTCATCCAGGCATCAGGAAGGTATTTGTCCCCACCCTACTTCTCAGGGCATAGCAGTTCAACGTGCCTGTTTCAACATTCGTTGTACCTTTTTTCGATGTGCAAACAAAGCCTGCTTCCTTCTCAGTACAACAGGTGGCTAAGTTGAAAGCAAAAGAAACGCAGGAATTCTTACCCCTACACAAACTCATACTCTGAACGTAAGTACCCAGCTTATTTAGCCATAATAATTTGTAACAAGATATTACTGGTTAATAAGTTAAGGGTTGCTCCTCCTAAACCAGAGGTCCACACAGGAGTAAATATTAACCCTGTGCTTACAGTTCTCCTAAAGTAATCATGTCCAACCCAAATGTTTCCCCACAACGGAATCAGTTCTCACCTTAGAAGGAACATATAGAGCTTCCTTGTCATTCAGCTCCTTATACCATAAGGAGTTCTTTAAACTTCAATACCAGTTCACAGGATTACTATCTTACTGAAGAATAAAAAAATTTAACACCTCCATTTAAGGGGAAGGATATTACTGAAAAGTAACTTTTTTCAGCTGCTGCAAAGATATAGTATTTCTTCTCTTTAGCTCTTCAGAAAGACCGATTTACTACCTTTTGGGCACAAGGGTCATCCAAAAAAACTCACTGGAAGGAAGACACCTTAGAAGGACTGCAGCAGCAGGTTCCTTTTCCCTTGTTAGTTCTAAATACCTTAAACACATGCAGGCCTGGGCAGAGTCTAGACATAGATCCTTTCCTCTTCCAGTTCACCAGATAGCTCACTCTGCAGCCTCATCAAGAGGTTTTCCCTTCCCACCATTGCATGCAAGTGCCTTTATCAACGCCTCAAATTGCCTATGCCCCTAATGCAGGGAGCTGGAGAAAATAAAGCTCTTTATGCTGCTGTACCTGCCTACCAGCTACCATGAATGTAAAGGCCAGCAAGGAAAAAAAGTAGTTCTGGTAGTAAGCTTGCAATCAAGAGGAATACATTTATATAGGCACTAAAAGTAGCAGGTGAGTGTCCTCTCAGGAGAGATGTGCTAGCACTTGTAGCACTTCCACTGTACTCTTCATAATCCAGCCAGTTTCACCCTGTACTCACTCAGTGGGTGTTTCACAAGTAATTAGAAACCCTCTGGCTTATAATTTTTTAATATTTAATTCCCTCCCCACAAGTTCTCTCCCCAGCAGTCCAGCTACCCTTTGAGCTGAGTTACTGCTCTTTCTCAAGGCCCCTTTCACTCCCCAGGAGGGGAGGCCATCCATAGCTCATTAGTTCAAGTGCAAATTGCCTCTGATTAATAAGATGGTACATGCCTGCAAACTTCTCAGGGCTTTTGCTAAGGAGAGCGGTTTTTTTGTCTGAGCCTTCAGTCAGGTACAGAAAGCTGCTATCACCAAGAGCAGTATACACAATGAATCCCATGTAGAAAGAGAGGAGCATCTCTAGAGAGATGAAAGGATTATACCTTTGGACAGTCTGAGTCCTCTTCATGGACATGACACAAAGCAAGAGGGGGAATCTGAATCTGTCTCTGCGGGAAATGCTACAAATACCACTTTTTTTGGCTCCTTTCAGCTCCCTCTTTGTTTACTTCTCCGCCACACTTTACACTTCAGTCTGTGCTTATTAGTTCCTGCTGCCTTCAGGGCAGTCTATCCAGCAGCTCCAGCCTCAATACCTCCCTCTACAGCCCCTGTACCATTACCTTATGATTTTAAACTCAACTCAGCAGCTTTATCTCACATTCCTCCAAAACAAAAAAATTAAACCCAGATCCATACCACAAGCAGAGCAGTCACTGCCACCTCCTCCTTCCCAGTACCTCACAGATACCTTCCTCCACCATCTCATAAACTGTGAGGCATAAACTAAGTCATATTTACCAGCAAATCACCCCAACCTTTTATGCACATACCTTGCTAAAGTACAGCTCCTGAAATGGACTCTCCTGTTTTAAAGAGTCACTCATTTAAGGAAGGGGGTGGTGAACCCCCTCCTCCCAGCTGGGCTCACTTAATGGTGGCTCTGCCATGCCAGGTGCAGCTACTCACACTGATTGCTCCCTGTCCCGGGGGCTGACGGGCTCTCAGCAGTGTTGGTGGGCTCTCGGGGGCTGAAGGAAGTGTTTGGAGGAGTTCACAGCTGTTTACTTTGGTTCTGGGAGTAAGAAGGTAGTTGTTATTATTTGCCTGGCAAGCTGGAAGTGCCAAGGTGCTGGCCTCCCACACGTTCTGTCATAGCTGTGTGCATCATCAGTACCTCAAATCAGAGCTGCAGGATGGGGCTGTGGAGGCACTGGTATTCCTCTTTGCAGAGCTAAAGGCCTGCAGGTGCTAAGCTGTGGTTTGCTGAGGGAGACTAGACACATGAGAGTTCTCCTTTTCTGCTTTTCTCTGACCAGTGAAAGGAGGGTTCTACACATAGAATGATTTTGAAGGGAATACAACCTGAGATGCTGCCTGCGCTGAGCAGCTTTGGTCCAGGACTTGCTCCAGCAGCACGGCCTTGGTGGGAGCTCAGGAGGAAGGTGCCACAAGTTGTCCTGTAATGCCAGAGGAAAATAGAAACATGACAGTGAACTCCTGTTGTGCATGAAGCACCAGGATTGCCTCCTCCCTGTGGAGGGCTTGGAGAAGTGCCAGAAGCTGAAGGGTTGAAGCCTTGCTAAACAGCAAAGTCTGAGTGCACTTACGACTATCTGGCTCCCTCTGAGTTCCTATGAAACGTGTATTTCACTCTTAGTCATTTCTTCTCTTTGCCATGTCCTCTTTCACAAATTGAGTTGCAGCAGTTTCTTTTTCTCCTTTTTTGTTGAAATTCCCTTTCACTGCTTTTTTTTTTTAATTTATTCCCTTGCTGGGCCTCATCTCAACTTTGCCTGTTGTACAGATTGTCTTGCTACCTATGTCTGCCACTGGGGTTGGGAGTTGCTTCTTAGATGAGGTCCAACTCCTGGAACTTGGAGTGCATTGGTGATATTGGAGAATTATTAACTGGTGAGGTGAAACATGACTCTGAGTGAGCAGCATCTTCTAGAAGAGTCAGAGGTCATCTTCACTAGTCTAAAAACACCTAATTCACATTTTCTTAGATGTCATTCATCATCATCAAAGCTTACTCCTGAGCCTGGCAAACTCAGGATAGATGAGAACTTCTGAAAGCCATGACTGGTTGATAGCCTTCTGCTATGTTTAAGACTGTCTTGCACAAGTGATTAACAATGTCACTTTCTTTAGACAAGAAAGCTCTAGAGGGATGACCCCAATCGCCCTATGTTATTGGCACAGAAAAAAAGTTTCTGGAGTTCCTCCCCCCCCCAATTTCATACAAGTGTGTTCATTCTATTATGCTCATGCCCTCCATTTATTCAAGAAGAAAGTTGCAGGGCTGCATTTAAATGTCTAAGCAATTCTTAACTGGTGAGTTCTTATGGAGACAAATGTGTTCTGATGACAGAAAGCGGCCTGTGAAAAGCTGTTGAATAAGAAGGAATGATAATCCAGGTTTTTTTCATGTACACTAAACTTCAGAAAACTCATTTCAAGTCCTGGTTCTGCCTTCGACTTCATACATGGCCTAGGGTTTTTCCCTAACCTACAGAATGCAAATGTTACCTGTGAAATGTGGCATGTGCAAAGGTAAATACATTTTGAATTGTTAAGTCCTGAGATGCTATGGCAGTAAATTGTTGGCAACCTAAGTAATGGATTGACTTAAAATTATCAGTTCTGAATACAAATGTCTTGTGACTTTTGATGACTTTGGAGATGTTTAAATTAGCCAATAGTGTAGAACATTAGGATTGGATCTGTTAGTTAATCGCAAGGAACTTATATCTATGCTACACGTGTATTTCAGGGGGCTCTGTTTTGGACTGGTCCTGTTCTGATCCTATGGACTGAATACTCACTGGTGACTGGAAAGCATTAGGCCCACTCCTGGAAATATTTTCCCACCTAGTTTAACCCAAAAGGAATTTTAATTTGTTTATTCTAAGACTGCTTCGTGACAGAACCAAAGAGCAGTAAGTGAGGAATATCAGATTTGTTTCAAAAGCCCACTTCTAACCCTCAAATGCTCACGTAAATTCCAAAATGTACTACTGCAGTCCTCACAATTGTCATTTACTTTGGTATTAAATAATATGCTTTCAGTCTGCAGAATTAAGGAAGTCTTGATTTTTGCTGATTACTGCCTTATACTCATCTGCCACACAAATCCCAGCTCCTCTGTATGTTCCTCAAAATTGTCCGTTCATCTTCCTCAAATACACAGTTCCTTCCACATGCATTCCTACAACCCTTAGCTTTTTTGCTGACTTGAATATATGTATGCTCTTACAGGACAGCCAATAGGTGTCTTTTGGATGGTCAGTTAGGCATTATCTTTCAGAACATATATTTCTGTTGAGTACTAAGTGTCAGTTTTCTGCAGGTGTACAGATACAGTTATCTTTCCTCTGTCATGCCACCAATTTTCTTTGAATTTACAGGAGTCAAATCTATTTTGACCCTCCTTTTCTGTTTTCAAATCTGGTTGGATTTAGCAAATCAGCTCAAAAATTGTGATGACAGAGATTCAATAGAGAAATAATACAATCATATATTCTAATTGCTGTAATAAAGCAGTTTAAATATAGGGTATTCATGCTCCTGTAATCAAAGACAGCACTTTCTTTAAAAATACAATGACACCATTGCAAAGGCATTGAATATTAAAAACTAGCTGTCCTCACTGCCAGCACTTGAAGCTTACATTGTAAATGTGCACCCTCCCAGAGGGCTATAATAGTACTTTACCCTCTGAAGTCCCTCCTGGCAACATTACTATACACCATTCTTAGAAACATTTTAAGTATGCTAAAGCCCACTTTTCATTAAAATTGAATTATGACAAGCTTCAGAGAAGGAAAAAAGAGAGAGGGAAATAAAACTCTTCTACTACAGCCACGCTGAAATATACCTGAGGTAAAACCCATTCATCTGCACCAGGCTAGCTAGCCAAAACATCTCCCATCACTTTTTCCAGGCTCTAAGTTTTAACTAAACAAACAGAAGTGTAATTATTATGACTGTGAAGAATTTTTTCAACATATTGTAACATATATGTGAGCATACCACAAATAGAAATAATAGGTCAGAGAAGCGCAGACAATTCTGTAATGTCAGACACGCAGTAGTACAAAGTCCCAGTAAGGAGAGAAGGTTTATTCTCAGTACCTATACAACCAAGACAGATTGTGCTGCAGACAGAAGTGCTGTAAAGAATCTATCATGTCAGCAGGCTAACTCTTGCTATAGAGGGCAATCCCATCACACTACTTGATAAAAACCAAATGCATAAACTTGTAGTCAGTCCAGCTTCCACTTCCTAGCACATTTAAATGCAACTGGGCAGGTATAACCTCTTTGAGACTTTTCAAACCAAGGAGCAAATTCTTAATTTCATTTTTTTCATCTCTCAAAAACAATGAAATAGAAATGTGTTCCTTGAGACTGAATTATGTAGTCTGAAAACTGTTTTCCCTCCTCTACATACTGAAAGTTCTCTCACCTCCACTCTGGAAAGCAGTATTTCTATGCTTCATCACATAGAAAGAATGTGAAAATAGATGATACTCATTGCAGTCTCTCATTTCAGAATCCTGGACTCCACCAATTGCTGTACGTAAAACACTGTAGATGAAATAATAGTGCAAAATCCATTCAGATCTAGCTGGGATGAATGATTTTCCAGAAGGTGCTTTTATGCACATTAAGACTTTCAGTCTGTGGGAGTTTGCACCTTCCTAGGTTTTAGGAAAATATCACGTACCTCTGAACACATTTCTGAGTTACAGATGTGAGCTTGCTCGTGGAACAGCCAGGACTGCATTACACTTGACAGTTACCTCTAGTAAGGCAAATTATCTTTGTTCTCTACCATACCTTTCACAGATATTAAGAACTACACCTGAGACGTCAGACTCAAGTCCAGACTCAGAATTTTCGAAAACCTGAATGTCTTTAAACCCAGGAGCTTTCTTCAGGACCACAAGTCAAACAAAAATGACATCATCAGATGTCACAAGTGAAGGTTTAAAAGCACATTCTCATTAGAGACTTAGAAATGCAAGTGGAGCTTGTGAAGCATTCCTATTTGCACAGAGACAGGGAGATAGAGCTGGACTTGCACACAAAGTCGTTTTAGCAATTAAACCGCAAGAAATCTACACCAAATATATGAATACCCTTAGGTTCAGTTTTATTGCTGCCTCTTATCACTCTTAAGTGAAACCACAAGCTGTACCCAGAGTATCCTTCCTTATCTCTTCATTGTCTGCTTGAAGAAGTCACACTGCCTCCCTTACACAGCTAACTCCTCAATAGAGTTAACGGCCAAGCTGATGCAGCAGCTCACAGCAGATCTCCTGCCCTTGTTGATGTTCACAGTCAGCAACAGATTCTTGCAGCCATCTCAATACTTCGCTTGCCCACTGTTTACCATCTGAACCTTCATAAGCAATCCCAGCTAAGACTCCAGGGAGCATGAACTACCATTTCACATTCAGCTCAGTCTTGCAAGATAGGACACACCTTCAAGAAGCATTTATCATCTTCAGCACTGCCTGTTTACATCTCCTGTGAGCAAGAGCTATGGAAGAACCTTGCAGGATTAGGTCCTACTTGATAACCTTTGTAAGAGTTTACCAGGGCTTTGCCACAGGAGTGCAAAAGTAGGAAAATTCCTATAGTTTCAAAAACCATCATCAGGCCAGCTCTTTTCATGAGTTCTAAATTCACTTAGAACTAAACCTACCACTGTACAGTTAATGAACCAAACAGAACAAACCCTGAGACAATGACGTATACTGCTGTAAACTGAAACTGAATCACAAAGGTATGACAGCTTTTTTCCCCAAGCATCAGTAGCCCACAGAGCTCTAGAATAATATCTGCCCCATAACTAGACTTCCGTATATATTAATATACAACTTAGTCTCTTCCAGATGAATTCAAGAAGGTGGAAGAACAGCAGGTGTGCAGTTGTGAAAGCCTGTGTTCCTTGCTTTCTTACAGACTTCCTGAACCACTCTAGTCGCATCATTTAGCTTGCCTCACCGGAGCTATAATAGCCCACAGGAATGCTCCATAACAAATATATTAAAGACTGCGAGAAGATTAGATACCCCTTAAAAGGGAGATGACAAGGAGACAGCACCTATGAGAGACTTGCCAAACTTCTACAGAATTGAATAACTAAAAAATAAGTACATATGACTTTAATGTGGGTGAAACTGTACATATCTGATCCTGGCACCTCCAGATGGCAGGAAGCTTCTTCCTTCCAAGATACTAACAGCTATTTAATGGGCTGTTGGTATTTTAAGGACTGTTTCAATGCGTAATACTGCTTTTAGATATATGATGCAAAGTGACATTCAACTGGAAGTATCTGTCTCAGAATCAGAGCAACTGGAAACAGTGACGCTTTCCTATTTTATAATGGGGGCATGGCTGAAGAGAAACCTCAGCTTTACACAGTCTTGTGACTGCATCTGCTTTTTCTCCTAAATTTTATTGATCTAACCTCTGTTTCTGATGGGCAGGAAGATATTCTTCTTAAACTGTCGTTAGGCTGTGAATGGCAACGGTGCTCAACAAATACCGAATCAAAAGAAGAACTGGTGCTGCAGTAGGAGATCGCACAATACATTCCCTGCCAGAGCATCTCCTCCAGGAGAGCCGAAGTGGAGGCACTGGCTGTGCCCAGCCCCTGCTGATCGCATTACAAACACCACATACTACACCTCACAGGTCTGAACGGCGGCTCAAAGCAGCAGTTGCAAACGCAGGGCAGGTTTTCTCTCCTTGCTTCCTCCCTTTGTCTTGCCCACAGCTCACACAGAACGACTTTCCCCACCTCCTGCTTCCAGCCCCGAAGGGATAGCGTGCTACACCAAACTGCTTCTCTAAGGTGCTGCAGTTGAACTTGTCACAACTGTCTCCAGCTGTTAAATGAATTTCAGGATTAGAAACGCATCACCACAGGGGTGCAAAGGTTCCGTCGAGTCCCAGGACGGCTTACAATTTTTGAATTATCCCTGCTGCTCAGCCCTGCCAGTGCAGACAAGGTTAGTGAACACACACACAGGTCCCCTTCTCCTCCCCTTCCCTCTCCCCAAACCCTCACAAGCGCAGCTCCCTCCCGCTGCCCACCCCAGGGCCACCTTCGGGCGGCCACCGCCGCTCGGGGGCAGCCCGCCGGCAGGACAGAGGCTCTCCGCCACCGCCGGCAAGTTTCCCTGTGCCGGCAGACCAACCCTTTCCTACAAGGCAGGGGAAGCGGCCGCACTCACCTCTCCTGGCCTGCCTGATCCTGGGGCTCAGCATCGCTCCCCCCTGGGCGCTCCGCCGCCGCCAGCCTCAGCGCCCGGCCCCGGCCGCCGCCCCGAGCATCGCCGCTCCCCGCTCCACAGCCACTGCTCTGCTCTGCTCTGCACTTCCAGCTCTGGCTCGGAGGTGACGCTTCACATGGGGCTAAAGAAACCCTAATGCATTATTTATCCAGCCTCGAATTAATTCCTATCCAAACTAGGCATTAAGTGCCTCGGTAATTACTGTCGATAAATCACTAGCGCGCAGACACGAGGGCTGGTCCTGGCTCCTTCTGCTAATTGGCCGTGCGGCAGTGTTAGGAAGATGCCTCTTGCAGGGAGCAGCGCTGAGCCCGCATTCCCCCTCCACATCTTCCTCCGGTCGCGCTCAACAGACGCTTTGACTCGACAAGGATCGGATCAGGAGCTGAATCTCTCCAAACCCGAGCGATGGCTGGGTGGGGGTGGAGCGGGGGTAAAGGGCACAAAGCACAAGCCGAGAAGCTTGGGCATCTGATAAGGTAGTGCGTTAGAAGAAATGCCAAGTGCACTGGTCCAGAGCGCGGTGGTGTGCTGCTGGCCTGCCTGCTCAGCACTGCCTGCCTCCCGGTGAGCTATGCCGCGGGGGGGGCCGGGGAGCTGAGAGAGAGACACGACCCACTGCTCCTTGCAAGGAAGAAAAATCTGGCCTGCACTGCCATCCTGGTGGGATAGGTACAAGGGAGTGCTATCACCCCATTTTAACACCCATCACTTTTATTTGTATTCCTTGCTAAGCTTGCGCTCGCTCCTCCGTGGGGGTGAGGCAAAGTCTGCAGTCAGGACAGGGGGGAGGAAAGGACAAACATTAATAGTACATATAATATATACCTATTATATATAATATATATATTAGTACATATAATATACCATATATATAATAGTACATATAATACATACAATTATCTATAATACCTAATAGATACTATTTAATAATATTTATCAACTATACATCGACACTTGGATGGGAATTGAATCTGAGTAATAGACACATAATGCCCCTGGGCTGCTCTTATCATAACCTCCTTCCTCATCATCCCCATCCACCTAGCAGTTTCTTCTGCAGTGTAGAAAGGGAGTAAATAGTGCCCTGCAACATCACTCTGCAGGTTTATATTGCTGAGTTGCATTGACAAAAAGCATCTGAGATTGCCAGCTGCCTCCTTTGCCAAGAAGTCCCATCATATCTTAGATACTGTATATTGGCCATCAAATCATATCTCCAATAGTGAAGGAGGTTCTCTGGCCCTTTAAAAAGGCTGTACTTCGCAATGTGCAGTCTTCAGCAATGGTTGCTTTGGACCTTCGGCTGCTGGTGGAACCAGTTGCCTGGAAGTGGTTGGTAAACCTTTGAGTTCATGGTGACTGTCTCAGATTTACACACTTGTCAATGAGGCTAGAAGTGGGATATGACCTGTCACCAGCTAACTGGTGATCCCTTGGTCAACAAGCTTAGCAAGCATCCTGATACTATGGATAACCAGCAAGAGGGTGGGCAGAGGGAAGTTACACTTTTCCCTTTCTACCCAGCTTCAGACACTGAATCAAAAACTCATTCCTACCAAACATTTAACAGAATTCTTTCTTTCTCCATATTTTTTAGCATTTCATGTCTGCTTTGATGTTGTTTATACTTCATTTTGCAGTTTGAGCAGGAAGCCAAAAGGTGTATACAGCAAGAATGACACGAAATAAAGTTAACTGAACTTTTAACCTCATGGGAAACATTGGAAACTTCAACCTGCTAAGTCATTTCCCATGAACGTTTGATTTCCTCTCTGGGAAAAGACATTATATGGGGACCTATATAAATAATTATCATGATCATGGGTAAAATAAAAACATTCACATGAATAACAGCCAAGTTCAACAGTAAATGCTAACTCTGAAGGGGTTTTTGTTAAATAAAAAAGTACTCAGGGTAAACAGAAATATTCAATTTGATCCTGTTCAAAATGTTTTGCTTTGACTTGAACATATTCAGTCCTTAAAGCAATTTTCAACTGAGAAAATCATGTAAATGATTTTTTTTTAATAAGTTGGAACTGTTCTATCCTCCTCTCCCCACCCCTTCGCCCCCCGTCTTAAACACAATAAATTCAGACCTGAATTTCTCAGATATACTGTTTGGGACAAATAAACTTTGTCAGGGGAAAAAAACAAACTATACAAAACCTATCAGATTAAAGAGAAAAAAATTCCAAACCCAGTCATCTCCAGCAAGCAGTCCTTAATGGTTGCAGGGCTTTGCTCTGACAATTTCAAGAAGTACTTCCTCAAAGAAACACTGAGAATAGATCCAACAGAAAGGTAGCCTTGCAAGTGTCTAGAAGGAACCAGACCTCATAGGAATGCTTAATCCCTGAAGTTTGTGTACTGAACTACTTAGATGAAGCAGAATAATTAGGACAATGTATCTCAATGATTTCTATTTACCTTAATTCTCCTCTGAGTTTCACAGCCCCTTTCAATCCCATAGTTAGTCTCCCAGGGTGTGCACTCTTCAGCTGTACTAGCCCCACAGAGCCACATCTGCCTATGGGTTTGGCCTGGGAATCCACTTCATCTGTAGCCCAAGTTAGCTCTTCACCTGCATTTGTCCCACACCACTGCCATCTGCCCCTTTAACACATACCTGGCAAGATACATTTTGAACATACACCCTTTGATATATAAAGACCCTGTGTAAAAAGTGACAGCTCAGAGTAGCCTGCAGTGATGCAGGAGTGAAAAAAAAAGTTGAGTAATGTCTGATTTACCCTATTCTCCCTACGTCAAGTTTTGTCTAATTCAGATGCTGCTTTTAAATGGCAATGGCACTAGTGACTTTAATTGCTTGTGAAGGGCAGTAATTGCAAACTGAAGAGTACATGATTTAAGTATACTGAAGCTCATCTGGCAGTTCATCTAGGGACAATTATCTCAGTGCAGTAATTTTACTTAAAGGAAAGCATCATAAAGATGTGAAAAATGAAGGCATAATCTGTGAAAATTTTAGTTTCACTGTATATGCACCAAGTCTCTACTTGAATATGCAGTCACGTAGTAGAAAAAAATACGTGCTGGTTTAGCTCAGCCCAATCAAGGGTATAATAGCCCCATATCTCATTGCTAAATAAAAGCTGGTAAGTACAGATGGGGTAGAACTGAGGAAGATAGAGATACGGCTCTGTGATTCCAGTTCTCTCCTCTCATGTCCAGAATACAACTCATCTATGTCCTAGCTATTGAAGCATAGGGCTATGATGCCATGTGCAGACATACAGAAAGCAGCAGAGGTTTTCCTGCACGTAAGCATACTCTACATGTATTAGAGAAATCTGTACTGTGGCCCTGAAGTGCATTAATAGCCTTAACAGCCTTGGTAAGCCTCACCTGGCCAGCACCCACACCTGCTGCCCATAGTCCCAGGAGCTCCATTTAAGTCCATGTTTGGTGTTTCATGTTTAGCTTGACCTATCTTGTATGAGTATTGATCTCTAGTTCAGCTATACTGGTATATGGGTCTGGATGGTGCTTTATGGACTGTTTTTTCATCTTGGTCTTGTATCTGCCTTGTTGTTGAGGACCTACCTAGCAATTGCTGGATTGTGCCTGATACTGCTAACCTTCATTCAGCTTAATTCTGATTATGAACTGTGGGTGGTTTTCCTTGTGTCCTGGCTTGAGTTAGAACAGAACTAATTCTGTTCAGTGAATTTAATTTTCAGCTCAGTGTCTTACAACTACTTGCACTTTCTGAAATCAACTGCATACTTTTGCAGAGTGTTTGCTTCTAGGAGTGATAACATGATGGTTAGAGGCACTACTAAGCATCAGTATGCAGACCAAGTTCACTGCTAAATCTTACGTACCATGTTGGGGGTGCAGAAAGTAAGAGGCTACACCTGTGGGAAGGAGCAGACAGGGCAGCTGACCCTAAAGTGGCTAGTGAGGGATTCCATTCCATATATGGTGTATTCAGTATAAAGCTGAGGGATCAAGAGAGTCAGGCTTTCTTCTTCAATGGCTGATATCCAAGGAAAACTCTGTCCATTCTGCCTTCAATTCCAATCCATGTGTTCTTAAATCCAGTTCCTGAATCCAGTTCCCATCTGCCACTGACTCCTCCAGTCTAGAACTTCACCAGGGACTGCCTGCAGCATCAATGGTGATGTAATTGCCATCAGAAGGATTGTGTTTGATACTGGGTTTGTATATATTCCATTTTATTACTATCATTTTCGTTAAAGCTGTTCTAGATTTCTTTTCTAATTGATAAGTCTCTCTCCCTTATTCCTTTTCCCTTCACCTTTAGGAAAGGAGAGGAGTTAAGAGAGCATTTGTTATAGGTCTAGCAGATGGCCCTGACTCTAAGCCTTGACACCTAGCTTGACCCTAGACCTGCTTCATCATCATGAATGTATTTGGTGATCTGGATTGAACCTGACCATAATTTCTAAGTATTTCCTCTTTACCTCCCTCATACTTGTGGGGGCTGTGCTCTGTCCTGCTATGCTGATCCTCCCTTTTCCTTAGGGAGCAAATGACCTTTTCTGGTTATGGTGATTCCATTCCAGTGCTAGGCTAAAGATGGCCTAAGATAGAGGCTTCTTAGAGAGACTTAGGAAGCTGCTGGACTGTAGACAATAAGACTTACATAACTGAATGATCGAAGAGAAGAGAGGCATTCCTGATGGTTTGAGAGGTGTGTACTTTTAGGAAACCACTGTTGTCATGATTATATTTTTATGCTTGTCCGAATCCAGAATGGCAGTCTATGATAGAGCACTAAGCATCTACAAGGCTAGAAAGTAGAAATCGTCTGATTAACCATGTATTAGAGAAGTTCTACTATCTCTTATGTGAATCTAAAAATAAATGTGCTCATTAATTATTATGTTTGGAATGTGGAAAAACTCTTCCATATATCCCAGGTGTTTACCACTGATTGCTAAGCACGGATAATGAAGGAAGGTGATGTGGTATAAGAGATTAGAAAATTTCAGGAGAGTGGGGAGGCATGGCCTCCAGCCTTAGTGCCAACTGATTTCCCATGGTTACAAGCAAGATATTCAGTCCCAGGTCCTGTCCACCTCCATGCAGTGTTTTAAGACCTGGGATTGGCAAATGTTGTCTAAATGTAGAGAATGATAATAATAGTAAGTTACTGCAGTGGGGACACTCACAGAAGATATGATTCATCTGTTGGCGCCAAGGCTGATGGCTGGAGGCTATGAAACACGTCAGGTACTTGAGACGGAAGAGTGCGTGGGCCAGTGAAGTTGCTGAATCTGTGTGTGGGGGTTTGAATGGATCTCTTTTTTTTCCCCAGGCCGCACACACAGCATGCTGTCACCTACCAATTATTACACAGCACATCCTTTTTTCCTCCTCCTCATCTTCTGCTTCCATATGCGGGCCAAGGACTTGTTGTAACAAGCTAATTGATTTCTTTACTCATCAGCAAAAT
>WEIS01101993.1:0-11422 GCA_013389965.1 Todus mexicanus
AGTTAGACATGAAATGAGGTGAACTATTTCCCCTGACCACCTATGCTCTGTGGAACTCATTTCACTATTTTTGAAAGCAAATATGAAGATGTCTGTCCAGAACATTACTCCCATCTCCCCGGGGACAGCATCTGTCTTGCTCATGCACCCCAGCTCCACCATCCTCACCCCCCCACAGCCACACTTCCTTCTTTTAAGGAGATATTTTTCATTCCATAGTTGTCATTTAAAATCACAACCATTTTACACACACAGCATCAATCACCTCTTCCCACAGAAGAGTGCATGACCATTTGCAAAAGAAAGTAGACTCTAGCTCAGGTGAAACCGCGAAGGCCATCAGAAAACAAATGCAGCTTCAGTTGCAAATGTGTCACAGGGGAGAGATCTTTTTATCTGAAGCATACTTTCAACAGATATATTTTTATAACTGTACATATATATAGGCAATAAATACATCTATACATATCCCAAAACCTCCACTGATAATGTTTATTAATTGCCAGTAACTAAGCACTGATCATGGCAATTTGAATCCTCTTCCCCACTTCTTAGTCTGACATATGGCGAGTCCTGATAAATACCAAATGAAATACAGGGGAGCATTCCGAAACTCAGCTGTTTAAAATTATCTAAGCGTATGTATGAATAAAATGCTTGAATAAATAAACTGGATTATTTCTTTACATACTACATAGGAGAAACAGCCACTGCTTATGGCAGTTGTATGCCTGAGATACTTTCAAAAATCAAACTGATTTGTCCTTCACCGATCCTGCATTTTAACGTTCATGCAGCTATGGCCATGCGCAGCTGATTTCTCTTACATCTGTCTTGCCATTGAGTGTTACACTGCCTGTAACATCAAAGGTAATGAGAAACAGTCCCAAAATACTCGCATTGCACAGCACTGGGATTTTCAGTGGTGCTTGAAGGAGTCAGACATTCCAACTGCTTTTTACTTTGACTGTCTTGACATGGGTCCACTACAAAATGATTTCTGACAACAAACCACTGCAGCTGCGATTCACCTAACTGCACCCACCTAAAAGTTGAAGACTACCCTCAATTAATGATACAGGTTCCCTCTACAACAGAGGCAACGGGCAGGGAACTGCAGAGGATGAGTCACTGCGCTGTAAGAGCGAAACATCAAGAAGAAAGGCTGAATTACCCTCCAGAAATGCCTTTCTCTTCTCATCAAGAGGGAGCCTGGGTGACAAGTTTAGATCAGACCACCCTCCTTGCCTGTACCAGTTTCACAGCATCTGCAAATACAAAGTTCCAGGGCAATGAGTGTTACTGAATCATTTCTAAAAGCGAACCAGTGACTACATCTCTCAGCATGGATGCTACGAACACGGGGGCATGGCAAGTTGACACATACAAAATTCATGTGCACAGTAGTATTCTGGGACTCAGCACAAGTGAATTGATCTCACAGCACATCCCAGAAAAAAAGTAATTTACAAAGAAAGCTTCAAAAAGATCCCGGACTGTATCTGTATTTCCAATGTGCTGATGTTTACATCAGATTCCTGCAATGACAAAAAAAGTCAGGCCAAATTCATTCATGCGTTGAGTGGTGAAGGAAGGTGAAACCAAAGGGAAATGAGAGTGAAATATGCTGCAGTGTCTCTTGCTCCAAAGAGAGATCCCTTTCTTCAGGAGGGTTGGTTTTCATTTGAATTACAAAAAACTTTTTGTGAAGTGAAAGCGAGGCTGGTGCTGCAGAGGCGTCCATTGTCTCTTCTCTCCCATTGCCCTGACCTCTGCTATCCCCTCGTCCCCACAGTCACTAATATTTGCATCCTTGGCCAAGTCAGAAGATCCCAATTCCTATCAGGCTCCAACAAAAGCTACATTTTTCACCTTTGAAATCCTCCAGGATTTGTTTCTACCAATTCCTTCATATCTGCTGACTCCCTTAACTCCTCTTCACACTTTCCCTCCTCTCCAACGCTACCTCGAAATCAGTTTGAATATTCTCATTATTGTACATTTAAAACCCCTTCTCTTCTCCTTTGCAGACTCACAGCTTAAGCATGTTCTTCTGTGAATATCTATCCCTGTACGACTCCAGCCCATTTTTAACATCAACAGAAAATGTATTTGTTTGGATTTTCAAAGGAGATTAATAAAGCTATGCGCCTAATTCTCTCAAGCCCTTGGAATATTCTCCCTTTTATTGGCCTCTGTATGTCTTTCTCCCTGTTCTACAATCATGAGAGGATTTTGAGCATCTTACTGCACCGTGGAACTCTTCAAAATGCTTTCAGGACAGAGATTGTTTGAATAGAGTGGTTTACTTCATTCCTCTTTTATGCAGAAAATAAATCCTGACACGTCTGTGTCTGCTTAGCCTTTATGGTACTTTAGCAGAAGCTTGCTTCAGGAGTATGGGTCCAGTAAATAACATAGAAATACTTTAGGATTTGACCCGTATTACTTAACATTCACTGTGTCTATAACAGAGGGAGGCCTAGGACTTCACCAGGGTTATCCCCTCAGTAGGTAAGGATCATAGAGAATGGACAAAAACTTGAAAACTGTTGAATCTTGTCTTGCATCCTCAGTTTCTGAATATGTGTAATGAGCACAAAGTTAACCGTTTTGCTTCAAGTGAAAGGTCAAGCAAACAGACCTGCCCAAATAGGCAGGGGTGTAAATCCATGTAACTTTACTGATTTCCATGTGAGCAGACCCACCTGGCCCTTAGTTCTTCGACTGAGTTTATGCGATCACGCTGAATAATATCAGTTTTCAAGCTTAGATTGAATCTCTGAGCTAACTGACACAGACCAGTTCAGCTTACTGCCATCAGGTTCACTGACACTTGTTCTAAATTACGTTGTGAATCTACACTGGGCCCAAGCACTGTGATCTCAGGTCACCCATGAACTTGATCTACATTGCAAACATAACAAAATCCCAGGATCCTATTGCACTAGGAACATTTTGTCTATGCCCAGCTGATGCGTACCTGGAGTCTGTGAGCCAGTTCAGCATCAGAGTTTGGACATAAGTAATGAGATTCTTTCTATGGGTGTCTTCTCAAGCTGATGCCTACCTGACCTCAAGACATCTGTATATAAGTGGCTAACAAGCTGAATAAACAGTATTCCATTCACTGACTTATACATGATGGGATTCAAATCAGGTTTTGGATCAAACCAAACTCTCAGATGAATATATAACACATAAATATTTGCACTTGATTCTTAAGTTTAAAAAGACTGAAGAATGCAAGCTGGCTGAACAGAATTGTACCTTCGGCTGACAAAATTCAGAGCTACACAAGAATGAATCAAAATCTCAAAACTAGACATTTCACCTGAGAGAGGTCCTCAGAAGTATTTCCACTACGAACTACTTCAGATTTGCTCATGCACTCACAGGTTTCCTATTAATCAGTATTCACAGTTGAAGTAAAACGGGAAGCATTGAAATCTGTAGGCGCCTTACCAGAAAACTGGTATTGGAATTGGCAGCAACAATTAGAAATGCCAGTGAAGCTGTGCTGATGTCCTGATTTCAGGCATATCGGCAACAAGCAGTAAAAAACTGCATTTGAGAATCTCCATGCAGGTATACTAGACACAGGTGCAGTCGTGGGTCAAGGGACTTAAATGCCCCAGTTATTTCTAGTTTAGGAGACTATCGTGCTATCTGCCCATGCAGCCACTAAAGTCAGGTCCCCTCAGGCTCCTTACAGGCAGCAGTGTCTGCATAGGCTCCCTGGCTGGAGCTGGAAATTCTTACGGACCTTTTCCTCCTTCATACCCAGGCATTGGGGCTCTGGTGCAGCACAAGCGTCAGCATTCCTGGCCTTTGGAGCTTGACATTTCCCGCTGGGAGAAATCTGCTTAAGCGCCTGTGGTGTGCCAGTGCGGAACGCAGCTTTCTGCGGAGGCAGTACAAGCTCCACAAAAGGCCGTGACGTTCTGGGATTCTCACCACCGGAGCCTGAAGAGAGTGGCTGTTTCTCTGCAGCCTGTGAAAGGTTTCCAAGAACTTGAAATGCACGGAAAAATATGTGATTTGGTGAAAAGGGGCAGAATCCCAGCAAGGGAAGGGGGAGGCAGGGGGGAAGAAGAGGGAACTCTGCCTGCCTCAAGCCTTTTCTGTTAAAGGCAGGATAGGCTGATGCTAATAGAATCAGCCCTCTCCTGCTCCTAACCAGAGCACCCCAGGTAATGTGTCGTTCATGCAGCTTGGGCTTCTTTCAAGAAGAGAACGGCCTGTCAAGATCTCCCCTCCCCACAGTTTTCCCCACCTCTAAAAAGAAACAGTTAGGGCATGTTTATTTGTGAGCTAAAGGCTTAACCTCCTACAGGTAAATGGAAAGGAAAAAGAACCTGAAGAAGGATGCTGACCCTGAAATCAAAGCAAGCAAAGCTTAGTTTCTTGTCTTCATACAAAGTGCTGGTTAGGCGATGCTATATGTCTTCTGAGAAAAGAAAGTATCTGTTTACAGAGGCATCCATTTCTATATTTTGACTACATAGTAAATATTTGTCTGTACTACAGTTTCATAATTCACTAAAGAATGATGCTGTAAACAACAACAAAAAGGTCCCTGGTCTCTAATCAGACCACCAACCTCTCTATAAGTAAGTACAGGAAATAATTGTTCCAGAACTGCCCAGCATTTAATACATCTTTTCTATCCAAGAATCCAGCCTTTTTCACTCAACTTTGATTTAAAACAAAGAAACAGACCAAATAGGGAGTTTTGTCTGGTTTCAGCTCCATCACAATTTCACCTCAGGAGAGGTATTTTCCCAGGCAATGTGGCAGAAAATATTTCAACATTTGACTAAATCTAACTAGTCAAAAAAGTTGTTAATTTCGAGTTGGGGTTTCTTTTGAAAGAAACATAATGCATTTATACTTCCTACCACAAAAAAAGAGAAAGGAACACGGCTTCAGAGCTGCCACTTTGCATGTGCTTTACCCTCAGCTGGTGCTCGCACACAACCGCTGCTCACACTTGCATGCAGAGGAAGATGGGCTGCACACACAGCTGCACCTTGCCAAATCTGCCTTGATTTATTTGCAATTATTTACACACGAAAAAGAGGAAAAAAAAGCAAGAGCGCCTTTCACATCTTGGTTTAAAAGAGGAATTAGAGAAATGAACCTCACAAGCACATTTTTCGTCACTAGTCCTGCGCAGGAACAGCGTAGCTGAAGAAAAGCTGCTTGCTCCAAGTACAGTAGCTGACCTGAGCTAGTTTTCCTTGCTGAGCCTAATCTAACAACATCTGCACTGTTTCAAAGCGCGCACCATCTGACCGACAAAATTTTAACCAAACCAGAAATCTTCCTGAAGGCAGACAATGTTATTTATGGGCCTTGCTTTTTTCCTTCTCTTTCTGAAGTAGCACTATACCCCTAATGTCTGCAGAGAAGCACGAAGCCACTGCAGAGGGAGCTGGAGCCAACCTCTGTCCACAGAGCACTTCAGACACATCCTCAGAGGGCTTAATCGTGGCAGGGTTCTTGCCCAGTTTTACAGACAAAATATTAGGGATATTCAAAAAAGCAGCAGTTTGGCATGCCTGGCCAGACCTAAATTCTTCACTGCATCCAATGCTCAACAGTAACCTGTCCCATTCCTTCCCAGACAAGTGGAAAATGATGCCATTTTGCCAGGTCAAAGAGCTAGACAAGACCAGAGTCTAAAAATATCGCCTGTTCTACTGCCCCAAGCCAGGCCAAGAGCTGGGTTTCATAGTTCCTCTTCATGTACATTTATTCTGCTGTGACAAGACTAAAGAAAAGCTCCCTCTCATTGTGGCATTTCTTCTCCGCACACATGTTCTTGCAGAACACAATCATATCACACACAGTCTTAAACCCCAGCTTCCTCTGAATCACAGCAAAGAATTAGACCATTATATTTTAAACATAAAGGGGAAGTTGAGAGAGAGTGAAGCTTGCTAGCAGGCTCTGAACTGAATGGCTCCAGCAAGCAGCCTGCCCTCCCCAGCATTCCCATGGCCCCTGACTTGTTCTGAATGTTTGTGAGGCCACGCCAGTGCTGCCCGGGTACGTATGGGGATGGACAGGGCTCTCTTAGCTATAGGCTATATTAAAAGGTCATCTCCACTTGGAGCTATATAGAACTGATGGGTCAAATGTTTCCTGCTGCATTAGGAGGTTGAAAGCAAGTGAGCGGTTGTGTTTGTTGTTTATGAATATTCTAGGGCAACACTAAAAATGTAGCTTCAGTATCTGCTCTTTCTTTACAGTGGTGCAAACAGACGGAAAAACTTAGCAGGAATGAGTAAAATTCTAGTTTTACTGGAAGTGGCTTTGTCATCAAAACTCTTTGTTCGAAGTATTCCAATGTTTTTAAATGGAAAACAGCTAAAAATCTTAGTTCCCTTCACCTGAAGTTAATCAAGTTACATTGCTGGGAGATGTGAAGCACATCACATCTCTCCAATACAACTTATGTTTCTGCAACCTGTTCTTTTCTCCTTAATGCCACTGCTTTCTCCCTCACATTGCAAAAAGAATGATTAAAGCAGCTTCGGGCCCTCTCACCAGGACAGACCTCTGAAAATTGAACCAATTATTTTTAATGCAGGTACTTCATACCTGCAGACGTGGAGCTAAGGATTAGATACAGTTTTGCCCACCACTCCCATCCAGCCACAGAACTGGAGTTGCCCCTGCTAAGCAAGGAATGTTGACCACCCTGCCTACATGCCAGTGCACTGACTGGGGCATTTAGCAGTCCATTCAGTCAGCCTGCCATGTTCTCTTCGCAAATATTTTCCCCTCAGCTGCCTTTTCACTAGAGGCTGAATAGTAGCACCTACTGTCTAGCCAAGAAATCCACACAAGGAGTTCCCTTTGGAGCTGATACTCCTGCCATTCATCCCGTCTGTCAATGCAGCAGCTCCTCATCCAAGCCCATCACCAGTCACCTCAGATGCTGCTGGCACTACCTCCCCCGATGACCCATCTCTACCAATCTGAAGAACAAACCTCTAAATACACTGCCAAAGCCCAGGTCCATGCAGGGCCAAAGCAAATAGCTTCTTTAACACTTCATCCACTGCGTTTACACACTGGATTGAATTTAGCCTTTGCAAGAGTTCTAACCGCATCTGTGAACCCAGCTGATTGCCAGTTACTGAGTGCTCACACATAGCAGGGCTTTTATTTGTAATAAAATATTTAGAGTGGAAAAACACCCCAGAATTTAATAAAAGCAACAGTCTCAGATTGCCAATGACTTGTGGTGCATCTATTCAGATGCTCGGAATTCCCTACATAAATAAAGCTCGACTTTCAAGTTCTGCCAATTAAATAAATGCCTGTTTTAACTCCATTTTGTATTAAAACAGTAACCAATTTTACTTATACAAAGTAAAGTGTGAGGTCCTGGATTGTAAATAGGCTCCACTTGTGAATGTATTTTCACACAGTTCCTTTGCCTAAATTGCTGATTGTTCAGAGAAAAAACACATCCAATTTGCATCCCTAAGCCCAACTGCATTAGCCAACTTAATGGGAAAATGCATGTACAAAATTGCATTTAGGCATTTGAGTTTTAAGGTATTGATCATTCCCATAGAAAACACAATAGATATAAAAGCTTTTTAAGTGTTTATAAAAATTACCCCGAAAGCTTAGAGAGGCAACATCTGTTCTAGAGAACTTGTTTCAGCCTTCTTGTCCAGGGAAGATCCTAAAAACAGAACCCTGGATGCTCCATCAACTATCACCTCAATACAGGATCCTTTATTAAAACCTTTTTGGGTTTTATTTGAGCCACATACCAAGTTAAGACACTGTTTAAATGCACTACAGATGGTGGATAAAGCAGAGACAGGAGTAAAAGCAGGACTGCAACTCTTCCTCCTCTGCTGACTGCCCGAGCAGAGGTGCTCTGTTCTCTGACCTGGAAAGAGCTCATCTTCCTGTTTCAATCTACTGACACCGAAAGCTGCCCTGTGGTTTCTCCAGCCTAGGTATTAAAGAAGCAATACAAGATGGAAGTAAGAGTGTGATTCCACAGGTAATTACACCAACCAAACTCCCTCTGCACCCAGTCCCTGGCTGCACATTCCTGCCCCGTGCCTTGTACCAGCACCGCTGCTTATGCAATTAGGGACTTGCAGCCAGATTGCAGCCGGCTGAGGTACCTCAAACAGCCAAACACCAACCACACAAAAATTAAGTAATTCCTGTACAGCCACCTCAGCTTCTTGATCTGCCTCATCGCCCACTCACCTGAGCATTACTGTTAATACACGTAAGCAAGTTAGACGTGAATTAGAGCTGTTTAAGCTACTGCACCCACAGCTCTCTTTGTGCTTTCTAAACCTACCCTGAAGAGCACCATCCTCCACTAGAACCTACTAAGCTACTCGAGTTAAACTGGGGAGATCGGAGGATGGAGTTGCAATACTTCGACTAAGCTGGAGTTCAGACTTACATCTTGTTTTTGAAGCCCAGTATAGCTCAGTAGAGCAGGACAGATGACCATTCTGCATGCATCAAGCCCAAGCTGACAGGAGAACTTGTTGCACTAACCAACTATTGTGCACACTTTCAGAACACCAAATAAATAACAAAGGCTTAAGGGTTTCACTGTAACATCCTGCGGCTAACACCCTGATGGTGTGTGCAGGAGCAGAAGTGCTCATTGAGCGGTAAGTACACGTAAGAAAGAAGCGTGGCTTGATATTCAGGGAGGGCAGAGAGTTTTTCTCAAAAATTGTCAGAAGCAAAATTATGCGGCTTCAGAGTCAAACCCTCTCCATCCCTCCACTCATGTACAGAGACTCATTTCAGCACTGTGGCTTTTTCCCCTTTAAAGTAGCAGCCTGCTTGTCTTTACGTTAAAACAAGTAGCAGGCAGTTCAGCAGTGATGAAGCTACAAACGAAACGTGGTATCTGCCTCTCAGCAATCCTAGGACCTTTCCTGTACTTAATAAACTTCCCCAATTTATTTGACACTGTGCCACCTGTTCCATTACCCCTGTTTTTTCCAGAGTGCACCAGGCTTCTCCACCTTGCAACGTGTCTCACTCGGTATCCGCTATGCTGAAGCGCAAAGCAGTGGGCAAATAGTCAACAGCTCCCAATGCTCATTCAAGCACAGGAAAGATTTGGAGACATAACTGCTTGGACTTGGAGACATATCCCCTGCTAGTCTCTCAAACGGGAAGCAGAGAAGAAGCAAAATGAGAAATAACTGAAAAAAAATCTTCAGGGCACTTATACGAACCTTGGAAAACTAATACACAGCTCTGACACCAATATTGCTGACAACATAAAAACAGCCATGCCAAAGAGCAGTGGTTTGCTCTTGCCGTCAGCCACCCCCTGAAGACAGAAAGCAGGCGATACAAAACACCCATGTAAAACACTGAGAAACCACAGCAGGAAGTAGTAAGCATAGAATGTCACAAGTCGTCTTTAAATTTATTTTACTTATTCTTTAATTCCCCTCCAAAAAAACCCTAGAACCTCCTTCAGGGCACTGCACATGCCTGCATACTCTACTGCAAAAGCTTCACAACTGCAATCACATCACTATTATAGGCAGGTGCTTGTGTATGTTCCGATTCTGATGCTTTTTACCTTTTCAGTTTTGATAAAATATATGGTCTGTCATGCTGAGTGCCTCTAGATTTGAGTGGAACCTGTAAGAAGTCAGCACTGAAACCCTTCGGTATATACCTGGCAAGGTGGTTGGCTTGTTTATTTTTTTCTTTTGATTGCCCCAGCACCAGCAGCACAGCCCTTGAGACCATGCAAGATACCTCAACCAGAAATGGCTGCTGCCTGCTCCAGTGCTTTTCCAGTGACTCCTGGCTCTCTCCAGCTAGAAATCCAAACATAAGGCAAGATGTGATTACTCACAAAAGTCTATATGCTATTTCTGGTGCTAGGACTTCAAGCAACTGGAGCAGAAAACAGCAAAAGCAAAGCATTTTATTACTGCTTGCTAGATATAGAAACTGTATAGAGCTTCTTTATTTCTTAAAGGTTACTGTAAAGCCATGCATGACTACATAGTTTCAAAGGTCGCTGTAGGTGGACTGGTTACACTGGGCGATCTTCAGCAAGTATCTATTTCACAAGTTTGTGTGAGCTACAAACAAGAAAACAAGGTGACAAGAAGAACATGCAGTTACTTCTGCATAACTGCATCGAAAAGGGGAGAACTTCCCGAGGTCAAGACAAGGACAGGTCACCCCTCATATTGATGGAAAGCAAACACTCTTTTTCAAAGGAAGAGCCTAGGAATTCCTCAGCATGTCGCCGCTGTCTCAGCCATGCTGCTGGAGTCCTTCAGCACTACAAGAGAGATGCACAGACTGAGACACCACAGACGCTGCAAATTGCACTCACCATCTCTACTGACTCTCACTTAATTGGTAGCCCTTCCCTCCTTGGCACCATAGAATAAAGGCTCAAGCTCAGTTTCAAACGCACATCCTGACTCAACTGGCATAATTCCACAGAATGAAGAAGTGTTGACCTTCGTCTTAAAGGTGACAGGTCCTTTCCTGCTGATGGGATTTCTGGTTCATTATCACAGTGCTAATTTACATGGCTTTCATCCTATCACTCCTGATGCCTTGTCAATTACTGAATGCAGAGGCAGTCTGGTACCTCATCTGCATCTTACCCCTTGCCCTGGAGCTGCCAGCAACGCTTCTAATTACAGAACAACTGTCACAAACCAAACTTTATCTTTAGGGCAGAACTCCTGAAAGAATGAACCATGCATGCAGGCATGCCAGAAATCTTCTGAGATGTAACCCATGGCCCTGGATCCAAGGTCCTCCTGTGCATTATACGGTGCTGCTGGCACTTTATACGGAAGGCAGGAAGCTAATGGCAGTGACTGCTCAGAAACTAGAAGATTAATTGTAGTCCCATACTTACAAAACCTTCCCATTATCCTAGAATTCCCTTCAAAAATCTATCGGCTTTTAATTAAATAACATTATAACTTTACTACTATAACAAATACTACATAAGTCTATTTCCCAAATGAAGTAGAGCAGTTTCCAGGAAACGTCTTTCCATGCCACAGAAGATGCTAACATTTTTTATTTTCCAAGTATTTTATTTAATCATCATTTCCATTTAATTCAAATAAATAATTTTTGAGATCTGAATGCTGAAGCCATAAGATAACCACAGGGTATTACTGGAAAGTCTGTTTGAAGCGCTTCTTAGTTTTGTTGTCTTTCCTACAAAAGCTTAATAAATCTGTGATAATGTGCAAGGGAGGGATGGTGTGGTTCAAGCAAACTCTATGAAAAGTATTAGAATACTTCAAATCCCTCTAAAACAAATAGAACATCGATCACATCAAAATAGGTAGAAACTAAGTCCTTTCAGGTAATTATGAGAGGAACTTTGATCAGAAACTGGATA
>WEIS01102034.1:0-11275 GCA_013389965.1 Todus mexicanus
AAATAAAATACAGTCTTCTCATGTATAGTGCTTGTAAGCAGCTGTCTGCAGTCACAGTACTTTTGCAAAGGAAATGCATCAGAGAGCACGAAGTGGGTTTGCGGCACCTTTCTGACAAGCTGTTTGCACATGGACATCACAGGGCTCATAAGACCACCTTGCTCCCATTTCCCTTGACCAGCACCACAGAAGGCTCTGCTGTGTTCAGAGTCAGTCCAGATCTACACAAGGTCCCTGCTTTACAGAACCTCTTCAACCAACCGCAGCACCTCCTTGCCTGGTTTTACAGCTGCTAACCCAAGTGAAAAGCCACCTTTGCACCCATGTTTGGCTCAGCCAGCCTGGGGAAGACTTAGCTCAGAGCTGGCAGACCCTTCTGTGAAGGGTCCTCCTGCAGCTGACTGCAGCCAGCCTGCTGAATGGTGATGAGAAGAAATCAAGAGGAACTTTCCGACACCACAGAGGAAGCTGAGCTTTCCACTCAGCAAAATCCTCCCCATTTCCCTGAGGTTTCACGGCTGTCATATGCCTTGGCCCAGAGCAGGCTTCTCTTCTAAGCACTCACACCAGAGCTGCCCATGAACACTGCAGACCTTTGGGTTCACCCATGGAGCTCTGCTCGGCCCTCAGTCTCCTGTTAACAAGCAAGGCAGGTGGGCTCTGCCCACTCCAGGCTGCTGGGAAGGGGGACTGAGAGGGGAGCTCCACAACGGCTCCTGCAGGGAGTGGGGAGGGGGTGGGCGGGCAGATCACATCAAGCGCCATCCACAGCACACAGAGCATCCTGCTACACACGCAGTGATCACAGGGCCGTGGCGGGCCGTGGGGCGTGCACCGACAAGCATGAGTTGGGGAACGCATGAATGACCGCGTGCCTGAGAGCACTGCAGAAAAGGGGCTCTCCCCATGCCCTCGCACCCCTCCTAGCAGCTCTAGCATCCCCTGCCCCGCTGTGACTCATAGTTTCATTTTCCTTATCAAGATGATGACCTGCTTCCTCACCCCAATCTCCCAGAACCAAGCAGATGCTCAAGCACTTCCTTGTCTGTACTGCTGCCTTCCACGTCTTCCTGATTTTGAGCGCAGCTGTCTCTGGACATACGACTCCAAGGCCCATGAGCTCAGGTCCCGGGCAGTGTGCCATGTGCACCACCCCAGCTCTGCACACAGATGACAGCACAATCCCTTTCTGTCCAAGCCTCCAGAACCAGCATCTTGCCCCACTGCCATCACAGCTTGCTCCGCATTTGCTTGGGATTCCCACAAGCTTGCAGCAGCTATGGCACAGACAATCTTTGCCAAACCATGAGATGGTGAGAACAAGGGGTAACTGTGGGGCTCCAGGCACCAGCTGACAGCGAGTCCCTGTGCTAGGGTCACCTGTCCACTCTGCAGTCCTGCCTAGGGACTCACAGCCCCCCAGCAGCCCTATGCGTGCCCCTCCACCTACCTGGGACGACTGTCCTGTCCCATGTCCTGCAAAAGCAGTCTGGAGCAGCAGAATATGGGAGAGAACAGCCAGAGAGAAAGGAGGGATAAATCATCCACCTCACATAGGCTGAGGCATGGGCTGAACAGCTGACACCGCCACGAGAGGGGCTGCCCAAATTTCAGAGGAGGAAAACTGTGACTGCAGCCAACTTTCAGCATACCTTAGGCACAGATGACTCCTGCAACCCAGAAGAGCTCCACTCCTCTCCTCTCAAACAGAGGCTCTAGCTGACACGAGGCATTTATAGCGGGGCCAGCTGAGCTCTTCTGTTCAGCCCCAACCTGCTGCAGGTGATGCTGGCTGAGCTCCCAGGGGCTGCGCTGCGCTGGGATGAGCACTGAAGACAGGCACAGGGTCAGGTTTTTGAAATTTGTCTTTTTAATAAAAAGGCACCTATAAAACAGGTCAATACATTACAGGCAGCACAGATACCCAAAAACAAGCCTAAAAATTGTTTCAAATAAAAACCAATAAGATGTTTTCACATATTGTATTTATATATTTATATTTATATATATATTTATATAATGGTACAAAATGACTGGGGAAGTTTCTCCATGGGATGACAGAGAACAGGTCAGTCACCATTACCTCAACGTGAAAGCTAATTCCGGGTGTGTGATTATCTGACGTACTGGAAGATGCGGTTTCCCAGCATTCGCTTTTTTGGAGCTGGAAAAACATAGGGGGGGGGGTCATGGCTAAAACACGGGCAAACCTTTTACTGTGATTAGGTGGAGTCAGTACACAACTCAAGCTGAAGAGCCGAGCAATAAACTACAAGACACGAGACTAGACACAGCTTACAGCAGTGGGCAACTGGCTAATGGAAAACCCTGCCCACGTCAAACAAGGACCGGCTGTTGTTGAGCTTCCAGAGAAGCTTCTGCCATATTGCTGTTCACAGGCACAGCTGGGAGCGGCACCCAGGGCACGGGGGGATTAGGCAGCACTACTTCTCTCCAGGGTTCAGCCATCACAGCAGTCAGGGTAGGGCTGGCTCCAGGGCGGTGGGATTTTGTGGAAGAGTGCCAAACACTGCTCCAAAGTCCCCAGCTCTGACCTAGCATCGGGATTTCCCTTTTGTATCTAGGGCTGCTGAGTCACAAGGCTTTGCTTCGTACTCATTTGCCACCAAAGGACAAGCCTTCCTCCCTGTGAGCGGGCAGCGCTGACCTCCACAGCACTGCACAGCGGTGCGCCGCAGCCTGCGGGTTCCACCTTCCAGGGGCACAACACGCGGCCAACCCAAAGAGAGACAACCATGAGCCCCAGGCAAATTCTTCATCGAGCTGGGTGAAAGGGACTACAGGGAAGGTACAGACACGTGAAGATCTCAACCAGGCTAAAACAACAACTGTCTACAGACAAATAAAAAAATTTCGATATAGAAGATATTATGGCTTCAAATTAACTGAGACTAGCTGGTGGGTGATGAGCAAGGTTTGGGGCTGGCATCAGTACAGCAGCCAACAGCCCAAAGAGCAGCCAAGAGAAGCCACAGCCTTTCAGGCAAGTCAAGCTTAAGAAAGAGCCACGTCTGTTCAAGCCACATCCTCCCACATGAAGTGCACACTCTGAAAGGATGGAGAATCAAACCACCTAACACATCATGTCCAAAGCATGCTTCATTAGCCTGGAAGATTATTCCTCTGCTCCAACTGCCAAAGCAAGTATGAGAACTTCCCGGGATCGTTCCCAATTTGGCATCTCTGAAAACGCTGCTCGCTCACGTTGTATCCAACAAAACCACACAAAGCAGGAGACCAGAGTGAAATCCTTCCTTGAATCCAGACCCACACATCCCACTCAAGATGCTCACTACAAACTGCCCCAAGGCTTCAAAGTATTCCTAACTGGACTTTGTGGCTCTACCTTCTTACAGATCTGATCAAGGCAGCTGCTGGGCTGACGTTTCAATGCTCACTGGCCTTTCTGAACAGCTTGCAATGTGATAAAAAACCACATTGCTGTTTGCTCGCTGCTTGATAATCTCACTTCCTGAAAGCCCTCTCCTCCCTGCAGTAGCAAGTACGAAAAGGTGAGCTTTGTTACAAGAGAGGTAGTATGCTACGTCTGGCTCCGCAGAGATAACCCTCCAACTGGTGTTCCCCTGGCAATCATGTGCCCAGAGTTCACCAGTGGATACCCATAGGGTACACCACACTGGAACGCTGCTCCTGCTGAGGTCCAGATATACTGTGGTGTGTGCAGAAGTGCGTGCATGTCACCCCACAGTCCCCTCCATGAACAAACACAGGAAAGACCATCAGTGCTGCGTGCAGGAAGACCTTACGGAGTGGAAGATGAGGAGGGTGGAGCACATCCAGAAAAGCCAGAGTTGTTCAAAAGGCACGCTTCCATCAGCCTAGGAACGAGGGGCTGCAACGCAACCTCAGCCTCTTCTGTCCGAAGCACAGGATGGCCACGCCTCTGGCACCGTACAAGACAACTCTTACAAAGAGATGGAGCATCGCACGCAGGGACAGGTCATCTTCAGCGCTGGTCCTCTGTTGTGCAGTAAGGCCGGTAGCTCAGGGCGAGGTGGAGCTAAGATTGCCCGTGAAGCTCCATAGGAGGAGACCGACAAGCACGAGGAAGACCTGGGAAAGCATTCAACAGCAGAGGTAGAGGGGGTGCAGCGCAGTCACGGAGGGCGATGGATGGGTAAAGGGCTGGTGTAGGAAGGCTGCAGAAGAGCAGGGCTCCCAGCTCACCTCTCCTGGAAGCACAGGAATGCATTGCCTCACTTGTCACCTGTCCCTACACACCACACCACCCTGCCCATGGAGGGGGACAGCATGAAAGGAAGAGAAAGGACTAGAGGTGATGCGGCCAGTCGAGACCTTCAGGTGCAGTACGTGAAGTCCAAATCCTCGCTGCTCCTCCGGCCAAAGGGCCGGGATCCTCCCCCACTGCAGCCACGGCAGCTTTGCCACGGAGCAGTGACAGCTGTACCCCATGAAGCTGTGGCCTCAGCCCCACTGGATGACTGACTGCTCTGGCAGCATTTCAGTGGGGCCACAGCTCTGACCTCCCCAACAGTCCTCAGTCGTCAGTTGTGTTTGCGTACTTGGCACAGCCTCCACAGGGGCCTAAGATCTGTGTGAAACTATTCACCCCGCACATGCAAACCGTTCAGACATGTGAACAACACAGGTTTGACACAGAGTCACTCTACAGTGGGATCTCTAAATGCCCTGTGCACCCTGGGGGATCCTCCTGCCTCCCCCAAGGAGAGTTTTCAATCCCTGTACATTGTTGCCTTTAGCATGTTTTGTTTTTGTTTTTTTGTTTGTTTCTGGGTTGTTGGTTGTTTTTTCTAAAAAAAACCAAACATGTTTTGAGGCTTCTATTAAAACACAGAAATACAGAACAATTAAAAACCAGCACAAGTTTTGCCTTTCCCAGCGACCTATTTACAGCTAGTTCCAAAAACCCTCTTGCACATTTTGGTTGCTTCAAAAGAAGAAGAAAAAAAAAAAAAGTAAAGAGACAAAAAAAAAGGGGGGGTTGTGTAAAGAAAAACACCTGACGGAGGAAAACCATAGAAGAAAACTTTACAAACTGCCACAGGATCTGGATGTGCCTGGGCACGACGCAGGGTTCAAAGTAACAGCCCCACTCTCAGCCCCTCCACCCTCCCCTTCCCCAAAACAGAAAGGAAAAAGAAACCCAATTCACATCAAGTTTACTGCACATCTGGTTTTTCTGTAGAGGCAAATCCAATAGAAAAAGCATCTCACGTAGTGTCCTCCACTGGCGTTGGCCCCCAACCCTCCCCAAAGAAAGGATTAAAAACATTTTTACAGGCAGCCCCGTCCCCTCCCCACCCCTGAGCACCAGCCGGGGTTAGAAAGGCAGGTTCGCCATGTTCCCAGGCCCAGGGATGTAACTCATCTGGCTGTCCAGGGAGACACTCCTCTGCCTCATCTGGTGCGTGACCATGAGGTTCTGCTGCGGCGGGGGCCCCATAAGAGAGCCCTGAGGTGACATCATGTGTCCTGTCTGGGCATACATTTCCCCCGACACAGACATGCTCCTCTGCTTGGCCTGCATCAGCATGAAATTCTGCTGGGCCATCAGGCTCTGCTGCGGAGACATCATGCCTTGGTGCATGCTGCTGCCCATCATGCCTTGCTGGGGCGGTATGCCTGTCCTGCCCAGCATGGGCACCTGTCCGGGATGGCACATGGGCATGCTGAGTCCCCTCTGCACGCCTTGCTGCCCTGGGAGGCTGGGGGCATTCATACCTGGCCGCACCGGGGGCTGGTCAGCCATCATGTTCTGCAGGTTCATGAGGTGAAGGTTGGAAGGCTGCGATTTGGGCGCTTGGCTGTCGTTCTTGGGGAAATACTGCAAGGTGCTGCTTGGCTTCTCTGACGGGATGATCCTGGACAGGTCAAACTCGGGGATACCTGTGGGCGTGGGGCGGATGACCTCGCTGAGCTCAGGGTCATTCAGCACCGACGCCACCCCGGGAAGCACGGGAGGGTAGGGGTCGCCGATCCGAGGCGGGATGTTCTTGCCCATCATGTGCTGCTGAGGAGGCACCTGGCCAGGCTGCTGGGAGGGAAGGTCCTCAGGTGGTAAGGGCATCCCTGGCGGGTAATGCTGCTGCATCCCAGGACCGCCTCCTCCGCCAGGGGCCATGGGCATGCCTCCGGCAGGAGATGGCATGGCATTGTGGGGTTGCTGCATGCGAGGGAACACGAGCTGGTTGGAAGGAATCACTTGCGGGCTGTTGGGCACAGGGCCACACTGCTGGTTCAATGAATCCTGGGGCCCTGGGGGCAGCATCATGGGGTTCTGGGTGGGCACGCCTGACCCTGGAGCATTCGGGTGTATAGGAATGTTGGAGCCCAGAGGGTTTGGGGAGGACATAATAGAGGTGGGGGGTGGTTCGTGGGACAGAGGTTGCTGACCAGGCAGGTTCATTCCCATGGGGCTCTGAGAGGATCCAGGCCCCACAGAGTTCAAGTGCAGTTGATTTGGCTGATTCCCCGTCACGCCTAAGGAGAGGAAAAAAAAAGAGTTAATTCTGCTTGCAGACCTCAGTGCTGCAAAACCCGCACCCTAGAAGCCTGCCAAGTGCTCCTGCTCAGAGAGCCTTGAGCAGAGCGATCAGTGCCTGTAGAGGGGTTTGGGTTAGAATCATAGAATAGGAGGGAGTCAATGCATTTGCATCCCTGAGGTCAACCTTAGTGACTGCTGAGCAGTGAAAGAGTCAAAAAGTTGATTTTTTCATTCTGAAAACTGCCAAAAATATTTATCAGACAGCTTTAAACCCCTAAATCAAGAGGTACAGAGTACTGGAATTCCCCTTCAGGATGGTCACCGAGTGATGAAAAACACTCATTTGCCTATCTGTCCTCAGCAGTGCCATCAGCTAGTGGAGCATATCTGGCTGTCGCCTAGTGAAATCAGAACTATGCTACGACACAGCCTTGCCCCTATGCCAGCACCTGGGCTCTGCTCAAAACACCACACTCCCATCCCTGTTCAGAGCGTCTCTGTCCTGGTGCACAAGAATACAAGGGCTCCCAGCAGCAAACCTCCAGCTGCAAGTCCTGAGACAACTCCAGAAGCCGCAAAAACCTGGGGCCAAGATGTCTAAACAGGGTAAAGGTGATTCCGAAAACTTCCAGAGCTCATGAAAGAAGGGTGCCTCAAATGCCAGACTGGGTCACGCCCTTCTGGACAGCACGCCCAAGCCGAGAGCTGATGGACAGCCTGGGCACAGGGCAGAGAAGGGAGCAGATTATTGAGAACAAAGGTGAACTGAAGCTATTTGACGTGGCAGTCGGCAGGAAAGCACAGCTTCTCATGCCTCCTCCACCTGATGCCTCAGACCTGCCGGCAGCCATGAGAAGGTTGGACCCCTCGAAAGCCCAGCCCCAGAAGTACATACCTGACATGCTTCCAGGTGGGAGCATAGGCCTGTCCGGCAGCAGCTCGTCATCAGAGGTGGCGATGGTTTTGATGGCATTGTGGTAAAGTGGTGTGGAGCTGGGCATGGCATACTTGGACATTTGGGACATCATCAGTGAGAGGGGGTTCTGGGAGGGGGATGGATCTGGAGAGGAAGTAAAAGGCATGTTGGGGTTCATGGTGCTAGAGGTGTTGCTGCCTGGTGCAGAAGAGCTGCTCCGAGGCCCAGGAGGGAGAGAACCTGCAAGCAAGAGAGACACCAGCTTAGCACCACCCACATGCCATGTCTTGCTCCCATCAGACAGCAACCCTGTCCCCTCCTCCCAACGGCAGTGACCAGAGGAGACTGCAAAACGCTGAGGTGGCACAGTCCAGCTCCCTCCGGACTCTAAGGAGGCTCATGCAGAGACGCTGCTCCAAAATGGTGACAGGACTTCCACTTCAAACTGCCCCTGACTGCCCAGCACAGACACATCTTTTGCAGCCTGTGTCACAGAGCGTGAGCTGGGGTTGAAGTAAAAGATGCTCTTTTTGTCCCTCCTATCTACCTGAAAAGGACTCCTGGGAAAAAAGACTTGCTCCACAAGACACAAGGGCACACACAAGCATGAGCATCTCCTTGCTCCTGCAAGAGCACGTGGGCTGGAGACACTGTCCACACTCTCATCCAAACTGAGCACACAAGCACGTGCAAAATACCCAGCATACCCTGATCCAGTCCTCCCATGGAAGTAGAGGAGTTCATGCTGAGGTTTTGCTTGCTCTGGTTGACTCCTGGGCTGGGCATAGTGGCCTTGGGAGACGGCACCCAGCCAGGCGAAGGAACAGCCATAGAAGGGGACTTCAGGCGGCTTGGTGAGCCAGTTGGAGACCGGACGTTCAGCGAGGAGCTCATCACCTGCGGGGACTTGAGGGGTCCAGACTGGTTCGAAGGTGGCATGCTGACCATCTGCGAGGGTGTCTGCGGGGACTTGAGGTTGGCAGAGGGGGAGGTGACCAGCGGCGAGTGCACCTGGCTGAGGGTGGGAGACTTGAGATGACCCATGCTGGGGGAGTTCATCTGGCTGATGTTGATGGTGAGGTCAGAGGGCCGGCGGCCAAGCCCTCGGGAAGGTGCTGGGTGCATGTTGGCCAGGTTTCCCCCCTGTGTAGCAGCAGGATTGGAGGCTGGAGGCAGAGGGATGTGGCTGAGCCTCGTGGTGCCACTGATGCTCCCAACAGGCATGGTGCCCTGCTCAGGGCTGAACATGTCTGAGCCACTGCCCATCTCCTGGGGCATGTTAGGATAAGGCCCTTGCCCGCTTGAGAAGCCTTGCTGTCCTTGGTTGGGGAACTGGGAGGGAATCATCATTTTCTGGGGTCCCCCCATCATTGCACTGCCATTGCCATTCTGAGCCCTTGCCCTGGCCAGCTCCTCAGGGCTCATGCCCTGGTGAGCCATCATATCAGGCCCCCTCATCTTCTGCGACATCATCATCTGCTGCTGCGGGGTCATCTGGACATTGAGGTTCATGTTCATGTTCATGTTGACATTCATGTTCATATTGAGGTTGCCAGGGCCCATGGGTGTGTCCATGTCCCGAAGGCCTGACTGACTCATAGGGGGGCTCAGCATTCCCCGAGTGCCTGCAAAATCCATTCCCATCGGGGCACTGCTCAGGCTGTCCCCTGTTAGCTGCCCAGCAAACATGGAAGGATCCATCTGCCTGTGAGCCTGTATCATTCTCTCCATTTCCATGCCCTGGCTCATGGAGTTGCCAGACATCCCCATGGGCCTCTGCATTGCCACTGGGCGTTTCTCCATCAGCTGATGCCGCAGAATCTCCTCCCTGGCACGGGGATTCATGAACCTTTCGGGGTCTCCTTGCCCTGAGGGGTAGGGCAGGGTGCCTTGCGGAAAGTTCCCAGGGCCTCCCATAGGAGGCATATCGTCGCTCCATCCCATGCCAGGCCTGACTGGCCTCTGCATGGTATTCATGGGCCCAAGAGCATCCAACGGCATGTTCTGCATCCCTCCGAAGCCAGACACTCTCTGCATTTGATTCCCAGGGAACCGTGGTCCTGGGAAGGGTGGCCCTCCCCTCAGCTGCATAGGGTCCTGCACATCTATGGGTCCCCGCAGCTGGCTGCCCATTCCTGGCGGCCACTGCTCCCCAGGCTTGCTGTGGTAGGGTGGTGGGGGCCCACGCATCATCATGCTGCCCATTGACTGTGGGATCATGATCTCCTGCATGGGCCTGCCATGGATGCTTATCTGCTCCTCCTTCCGTCGCTTTTCCTCATAGTACTCTTCCTGCAACTTCCTCCAGGCCACTTGCTCTGGTGTCAGGCTGTCCTGGTTCAGCCGCTGCATCATCATGTTCATCTGCTGTCCCATGTCGGCGCCTGGGTGGTGGGGCACCTCGTGTTCCAGGCTGGGCCCACCAAGGCTCTGGGTCTGGGAGATCATGGACTGCAGAGGCTCTTCGTACTTCTTCATGCTGGCGGGAGGTGCGGGGGGCTGGGCAGGGGCAGCCTGTGGCTGAGGGGTAGTCCCGCCTTCTCCTGCATTTTGACTGGACTTCATGAACGACTCGGCCTCCCCACTGCGCAACAGCAGACGCTCAATGTCCCGCAAGGTCTGCAGAGAGCGCTCTCGGTGCTCCAGCTGCTCCTTTGAGAGCCCTTCCGAGTTCATGGGGTTCCTGGGGCCCAGGCCTGCCTGCCCGTTCCCTGGCATCCCTGGGCCTGGGCCCTCCCCGAGGAGGCTGGAGTTGGACGTGGCGGTGTCCACTTGCCCAGGCTGCATGGTGTTGGCAGGCGCGGTGGGTGTATTTGGATGGTTACTTCCAGGCTGATTGCTGCTGCTGTTGTTTCCCAAAGAGTTGGGAGTCAGATCTCTCCGGACATCTTCACTTGTCCCTTCCTGCGGCAGGCTGCTGGGTGCAGGCAAAGGTGTCTGACTGATGGACTGAGGTGGCGGGGGAGGCTGCGGTGGGGGAGGCTGCGGCTGTGGCTGACTCGCTTGAGCTGCTGGTGGCTGGGACTGTGGAGTGTTGGCAGCAGGAGGGTTAATAGGAAGTGGCTCAGCAACCCCCAGAACTTTAGGAGCTGGTGCCTGTCAGCGAAAATGGAAATAAACCTAAGTGAGAGAAAGCCTGGGTAGGGATTCTTCCCTGCACCTTGCATTAGACCTCCCCATCCCAAAAACATGCCCCATGACAGTTCACTTTCATTTCTAGGGGGGAAGATGCTGTCCCCATTACATACCCTAGAAATGCAAAACCAGGTGCTCAGGCCACATGCCATACCCCATCCCAAACTCTTCACAGCTGACAGCCGCCAGGACTCGCTCCAAAGAGGTCCCATGGCAAAGCAGCTTCCCACCCCACTGAAAGGGCATTCTGAAAACCCCTGAGCCAGGAGCTGGGGGAGAACAGCCACGTCAGAAGGGATGGGTCAGCAGTCAGCATATGCCAACGGGAGGATTTGGTCCACAGCTGGTATACCTGGTCTAGCTTTGCCCGTGGGACATTCTGCTGATGGTAGGCCAGAATGGAGTCAGCTCGGCCCTGCAGGACAGCTTCTGCAGCTCTGGGGAGAGAGCACAAACCGCTTAAGAACAGACACTGTACCCCAACCCACCCATACCAGGCCCCAGGTGCTACCTCTGCTCTTCAGTCCTGCGGGAAAAGGGAAATCTCGGGAGGTCACCGAGAAGAGAGGATATTCTCAGAGCCCTCCCATCTGTCCTGCACAGGCTTCAGTGAGGGTCTCCAACTGACAACTGCTTGCCCTGGAGTTTCCCTCTTCCCTCGCCCTGTGGCGTGCGCTCAACCCTGCCTTGTGCCTGTTGCTCTAAGATGTCCATCA